>JBCAUA010070363.1:0-11041 GCA_038406235.1 Peronia verruculata
TGTAATTTTGCTGGAATTGAAATGCCTTCCGATTCCACCTTTTTTGGACTATTGGAAAAGTGCCCAACCCCCCCCCCCCCCCCACCCGGTCGCTCTTATTATATAGATGATCCCAAATGAATAATAATATTTTTTATTTCAGAAATGGATGTTCTGTTAATTTCTGCAATGCAGTACAAAAAACTCCGCACCAGACCAACTTTGTTACATTCAGCCTGTGATTTTCCTGTTTTAGCTCAGGCAACTCATTCTGTCGAGTCTGGAACGAGACAATCACTTTTTAGTGTGCAAACCAGTGAATTCGCCTCTGTCCCTTTTCAGTTTTCAGTCCGTCAAAATATCTACTACTCGGCTCTCCTCTCCAAAATCTACAACGATGTAAACAGAGAATGTCCATCGCCGATCCGGTCCAGACCCTTTAGATGGCCTTGTATAGTACAATGTTTATAGTGTGAGGCAAAGTATTATAAATGACTCCTTCAGCAAATCGGCGCTATGTCATTCCTAACCGTTTGTCCATTACTGATGACGCAAATCAATAGAAGTGCGTGACCCCCATTGTTATTTGACACTAATAAATTGATACTTTTGAGTGCCATCGTGCATTAAATTTCAGATTCATGAATTACTGCTGTAGATGAGCGATGTTTTACTGTCACGATCGATGCCAGAAGTCCAATCAGAGAGGGCAGTCGGATACGTTTAACCTGCTATCTCCTGGCTTGACAGGAACTATATTGGCAATTCTGATACATGTCGTATATGCTGACAGTTTCAATAATAATACCTCACGATGATAATGGCGCCGTCTATTTGGGCCTATTAGCCAAGCTAGACCTGGAGTCTATTTGGGTCTATTGACTCACGTTAGTTAGTTATGTAACCCTCCCCCCCCCCCCCCCCCCCAAAAAAGACGCTCCCGTGTGAGAGCCAATGCAAAATTGTTTCGCCTTACTATGTGGCGCAACTTTTTTTATTTGACTAAACTTCCTCATTGTAATGCTATTAATAGGCCCAGACAGACAGCAGACACTCCGAAATGACAGGAGATGGGATGGATGACCTTTTTCGTCGACAAGTGACCATGGGCAGTAGTAATACCGGAGAACACTCACGTTGTTCATATTCCCACCCAATACAGAATGTTTCTTTTGTACGTTAGTGTTGGGGCTTAACGGCACATCAGCACGATCACCATCAAATACGGTTAGATACGTTTAAACGCCAAAAAGTAAAAAGCTGATCAAGTATGTGCGAGAAGAGAGGAAAGAACAGGACAGAAGAAAGGAGAAAGGAGAGAGAGAGAGAGAGAGAGAGAGAGAGAGAGAGAGAGAGAGAGAGAGAAGGTATGTCACCGCTGGAACGTTGAGAATGGCATTCCATGGGAGACACCCCACCAATTGTAGGCTTTCACCGCCTGCAGGTGAGAACAGAGAGCCCGCTTAGATACCCCGAGGACCGGCCGGGAGGGAGGTGGGGGGTGGACGGAATACAGACTCTAAATATATTCCAACCTACTTCTCGTAAACAATCAGACTTCCTCACCTCACCGAGACGTATCCTAGGTGATTAACTTTAGTTATGGGCGGCTAGGTGTTTAATTAATGCTGACCATTTCTAGCCAACTCGCCTTTTTCGTTTTCTTCCACGGTAATTTCACTGAAGATCAACAATTTCTGGACTCAGACAGACATCATACTATGCCACCATTCCCAGGAAATAAGAAAGATGATCCATATCGAATGCATGTAATCTCTCTCACACTGACAGGTCTAATCTCTTGCCAAACCCATCCATATGTGTCAATGTGCCTGCTTGCTCTTAGACTGTTTTTGAGTTCATCTCTGTCCTTTCCAGATTGTTTGCTGAGGCTAATTAAATTACGCAGAAATTTTAGATACCAGTGTGTGTGTATGTATTTATGTGCATAATTTATATAGTTTATGTGTACTTTCAGTGGTTTGAACGCTAGCATTGTAAAATTGTCAGTCTGTTTATATGTGTGTATATTGTGTCAAGTATGTGGTTTGAATTGATATATCTTTTGAAATGACTGACTTTATGAATACTGTATAAAGACATTCATGTAGAAATGTAGCAAAACTTTGGCACCAGTAAATGCCAAAGATATGCCATAAAATCACAGCAAAAAGTTGATTTGCTGTAAAATGCTTTTTAGGCTATGGTGCTCAAATTCAACAAAACTTTGGAACAAAAAAAAGTGAGAAACGTGTGCCGTAAAATTACAGAAAAAAAAAAAATCAATAAATTATACTGTAAATTGGCCTTAAGTTCACAGCAAGAGGATTTAAATTTACAAACATTATTTCCAGTGTATATTGTCGTTGATGAGTTGTAAAGATCTTTTTAACAATGAAACGATTTTTTTTTTCATTTTCTCGACATAAAATTTATTTTTGGGCTGTGAGGTCTGGAGATAAAGGCAAATGATTATAATATTAGCAATGGGACAATTTCAAAATGTTAATTTAAAAAAAACAAAAAACTATTACATTGTCATTCCATTAATGGTAGCCTTGTGAGCTCTGCCCAATGACTTGAACTCTGTTCGCCTGAAGTGCTAATGCAAAAATAGAGTTCAAGACGGCCAGAATACTGTTTAACCAAGAACAGTCGGTGGTCTTCGCGAAGTAATGGACTGGCACACCGAGAAAAACACAGCCTGTGACGTCATTATCGGGGGCGATAGATTCGAACGTTGTGTGCACACTCGACATGTTAGATGTTTCGTCTGGATCTCTTTTTACCCCCACTGTGACCGTGTTTTAGTGGATATCTTACTTCATGGATTTGTTATGAGGACAGTCTTCTTCGTTTACATTCATGTGCCTGGGCAATTACATAATCTAGATCGACATCCAGGTCGAAGTCTATGGTACGAACACACCAGTCATCATGTTTTTCAGTGGATCTGACTGATAATACCCTGAGATTATGAAAGTGCTTGCATATATATGGATCCAGATCTATATAATTGTTTTTCTGACTCTTTTCCAGTTGCACTATTCATTTAATGTGCTGCATTGCATCACTTATGTTTAGGCAGTGTAATTTGATGTCTTTTCACGCATAGCTCTAGATATCTACGTGTGTGGATGTGATAACTATAAGATTTGAACTGCGTTCCACTGACACACAGCTTGAACTAGATTGTTTAAACTCTCCATGTGAGTGACTGTATTCTGACCAACAAGATGCCAAAGAAGTGTTGTGCTCCAGATTGTAGAGATAATTATGACGACACTGAAAAGATTTCCGTTCTTAAATTCCCAACTGATTCTGCTAAAAGAGGCGAGTGGCTAAAGAGAATCCTCGCCCTGATTTTGTTTTTACAATTCTATCGGTTGTTTGTGCAAAACATGTTTCAGTTAGCTTTTGTTGATTCTGAAACCAGACCTGATGGCAGTGCCCAAATTAGTGAAGGAAGCTTATTAATATCAATATTTCCAAACTGTTCATCATATCTATTAGAAGAACCAGCGCCAAAGAGGAAAACACCAGAAGAAAGACATGCAAAGATTGGTCAAAGAGACGAAGCTTTCAGTGTTTGGATTAGAGAGGATAAAATTGTTGATTTTCTTGCTTTTGGTGAAGAACTGATATGTCCCATGGCAGGAAGTCTTTGGCAAGAATCAAAGAAAAGTCCCTCTTACTCTTTCTAAGAGATTAATACACGATGTCTCGAGATATCAATATGAGGCGTGCGATACAGAAAGTGAGGACATCACTTTGAAATATCGCAGACCAGCAGCAAATATATATTCCTCAATAACTATTCCAAGGCCTCTAGTGACCAGGCATCTGCTGCAAAAAAAAAAAAAAAACCTAAGAAAGTGAAGACATTCAGCCAAAGACTCTAATCATAGGATACAGGCAGGTACCCCTTCGTTGTCTCTTAGTTCTTTCTTCGCTCTCGCCTTTAAACCTCCTTCCTCTTCGTCTTCTACATCGTCCTGCTCTTTTACTGTCCTCCCCTCCTCCTCCCATCTCTCTCTCTCCCACACACACCGTCCTCTTTTCTCTCATCTGTTCATCTCCCTAGCTCTGTTTTTTCTTTTCTTTGCATAGGGCATCTCTCAACCAGTAACTGTTCATTATTTTTTTTGGTTGTTGTTTTTCTTGACCCGTTTCATTGAAAACTTCTTGAAGTGATGTTTCTTCAACCTGCGTCTCCTTCTTGCCCCTGTAATGCTGAAACCACTTTGATTTGGTTCAACTGAGATTATCTTTGTTCATATTTAGACCAAAGCATTCCAATATTTTGAAATCACTGTAAAAAATAACATGCAGGTTTTCGAATTTCATGTCCCTCCATATCCCGATGCAGAACCCGCCAGTCGATCCCAGCCTGTTTTCTCCAGGAGCAGACGCCATACCATAGAGCCACTGCGCCCCCCCCCCCCCTCACAAAGCTTTACAATCTGGCGAAATAAGAATATACCGCATAGCATGCTGTAGAGATACCTTCCCACTGCGAGCGCGCTACTCAGCGAGAAGCTATGGCCGCCGACAGTGACGTCACATGCCGCATGTGTCAGGCCATTACTTCACGAAGGCCCTGGGCAGTCCCTCTACATTTCCGGAAAGGTGGAAAGGGAGACAAATTACTTGTACCACGGAGTTACAACAGAAAGCGATGTAAAGAGAGTTTTTCAAATACTAATAGTTCTAGATACGATTACACGTATCTCCGAGTCTTTCCGTGGTATGGTCTTGTTTGTTTGTGTTGGGGTTAAAAAGCACATCATCACGATCACGGTTATATTGTGTCAGACACCGCTAGATAGGTTTACACGTCAAGAAGAGGCAGAAAGGATTGAGAGCGGGACAGAAGACAGGAGCAAGGAGAGAGGGAGATGGAGAAGATATGTCGCCCCTGGAACGTCGAAGATGGCATTCTATAGGAGACATCCCATCGATGGCAGGCTTTCACCGCCTGCAGGTGGGAGCAAAAGAACCTATTCATATACCCTGGGCCTCCGCAGGGGGAAAATAATAAATGGTGTGACAAATTCTCTGTGCCAGTCGAAGGAGGACTTACGTCCTTATATTGTGACATCAATATTTCTCTTCTTTAATTTAGTTCTCACCACATTTTAACGTCAAATTAGTTCTAGTTTTAAATGTTCTAGTTTTCAAAGGAATATAGCCTTGATCGTGCTGATGTGCTGTTAAACACAAACAAACAAGACCATACCAAGGAAAGACACAGAAATACGTGTATGCGTGTTGGGTTTGATGGTGATGATGATGGAATCGTTGTTGTTGTTGCTGTTATTATAATATTATTGTTGTTGTTGTTGTTGTTCTTGTTGATGTTATAGTTGTTGCTGTGTGTTATTGTTACTGTTATTGCTCTTGCTGTTGTTTGTTGTTATTTGTTGTTTTGTTGTTTCTTATTTGTTGTTATTTTTTATTTTCTTCTGTTGTTTGTTGTTGCTTCTTATTTTGTTGTTGTTTGTTTATTTGCTGTTTTATTGTTATTATTTTGTTGATCTTGTTTCTTGCATGGCCGTTGTTGTTTGCTGTTGATATTTTCTTTATGTTTTAAAGAAATTTCAGATTGTGAGCTCATTAGCGCTCAGAAGATTGAAGAAATGCCTCTTGTATGTTGTTACCGTTGTTGTCGCTGTTGTTGTTGTTGTTTTTGTTGTTATTACTATCATTGTTGTTCTTCTTATTGTTGTTGTTATTATTTTTTTTGTTGCTTTGCAATTGTTGTTGTTGTTGTTGTTGTTGCTGTCGTTGTTATTATTATATTGTTGTTGTTGTTGTTGCTGTTGTTGTTGTTGTTGTTATTGCTTTTGTTGTTGATGATGATGTTGTTGTTGTTATGCTGCTGCTGTTTATATCGTTTTTAATGAAATTTCAGATTGTGACCTCATTCACAACCAAAAGATTGAAGTACTGTCTCTCATATAATGTTGATAGTATTGTTGTAGTGGTTGTTGTTGCTGTGGTAGTGATGATGGTGTCAATGTCGACAGTGATGCCGAGGTGTTCTCTTGGCCCTGCAGATGTACACAGACAACATCAATGGAAGCCATGGAGTCCACAGAGGGCAAAAAAGGGAGTGATGATTTAAACGTTTATTTCTTATAAGAGAAACACCTAAAAAATTAGACAGGAGGAAAATTTAAAAAAAAGTAATGGACACAGTCAAGATCATCACTTACTATGAAGAAATCAAAAATCCAGAAAATCTGATCCACATTACAGCTCAACGATTGTATTATGAAACTAAAGATTAAAACTAAACCTCTACCAAAACCATCCAAATTTGCCAAGTAATGAAAAAGGACGAAGCAAACACTGGAAATATTCAATATCCAAAGATAAGGCAGGGACAAATAAAGAATCATTAATTTTCTTTATATATATATAACGATCAACATTATTTCCAGATCAATTCTGCAGGATAGTCTGAAATGAAATCTTGTGAGAACATGGATTATCATGAACTTTATATGAATTCTATCTCATTCTTAATAAGAAGTTATATAATTGTTACATCGTTTTGTTTGTTTGTTTTTTTTTTTGTTTTTGATAGCCGTCCTGAAAGGGACATTAAAACAAAAAAGTAACCTTTTTTTGATTAATAGAAAGGATTTTAAATGGAAAAGAAAACGCATTTCATATAACTTTTCTTCAGCACAAAACCTGCTTGAAAATGTTCTGAAAAGTTCCATGACAAGGAATAATGATTCACTGAGCTTATTCTTGTGTCAAAGTTTCAATCAAAGTATGACATGTTTTCAGTGCCAAGAGAGTGTTGCGGAATTCAGAAATCACTGGCTCAGTTGTTTGATCTGCTTTAAATTGCAAGGATCACAGAATCATCTATTGAAAGCCAAACAAAAGCATTAGCGATACTTAAACTGTCTGTGTACTGAGGAGTAGCTAAAGCCAAGGGGTGTGGTTATCATCATCATCATCTTTATCATTTTATAAAACAGTAAAAGACTGTCCAGCCGGCAACTAATCAAACAATTTAAAACAGGAAATAACGTAGATAAACAAACTGATATTAAACGCAAATGCCAATTTTTCGAACCTCATCATCATTGTAACGAAACAAGATTATACATGTTGGCTGCACGCGAGTGTGTGTTGTGAGCGATGTTTAGCGGATTGTAATTGTATATACTGGGCACATGCACTTGTGTGTGTAAAGTACGTCACGTGTGCGCACTACGTCACAGTTTTATGTGTAGCGATAGGGGTAATGAGTACACGGGTAGGTTCAAAAGAGTTCGAGATGTTTTTTTAGTCGGATCTTTTAGTCCCGTTTTTATAGTGTGCGTGAAGTTTGCCATGTGTGCGCACAACGTCATGGGTTTATATATACGAAAGAGCTCAGCCAGTTAGAAAGAGATATGCAATGCAGTGAGTGCCGTGTGCATTGGAGTTAGACAGCTGCCCCGAAGTTTGTATTGTTGCCAAGCACCAGCAAAAAATTCTGCATCATTTCGACGTCGAGGATTCCTGTTCTTTTTTCTGTGTTCCTCTGTGCGTCTCGTCAATATTCCCCGCCTGATTACCTTCTTACAACGTCACAACTAACACCCATTGACTATTTAAAATTGGTCACAATCATCATCATTATCATTATCATTTTATAAAAATACAGTAGAAATGTGTGACTCGGAATTAGCAAAACAATTCAAGAAAAACAAATAATATAGAAATCTATAAACAACTTGATTGTGATGGTCAAATCTCTGCCAAATTTTCCAGCCCGCTTGGCTCTTCGTCAGGGCAATAATGAAAACATGCTAGATCTATCATCATAATCCGACGTCTCACTTCTTTCTTCTTACCTCTCTCGTACCATGTATGTGTGTCATTGTATGTGTGTGCATCTGTGGGTGTCCTCCATTTTATTTATTTTTGTTTTGTTTTATGTTCCGGATTAACAGTTAGGTTATTGCTATATTTTCTATCTGGCGGTCATTCTCGATTTGAGTTTATTTGTTTGTTTGTTTGCTTGCATTTGGGTTTAACGCCACATCAGCACGATTACGGCTGAATTGTGCCAAACACGGTAAGACACGTTTGCACATCAAGAAGAAGAGAGGAAAGAGCGGGACAGAAGACAGGAGCAAGGAGAGAGAGAGAGAAGAGATGTCACCCCTCGAACTTCGAGGATGGCGTTTTATGGGAGACATCCCACCGATCTTGCTTTGTCATATCTTTCATCCGACTGGATCTGCTCTTATCTGATTTTATCTCCTCTTTTCAGTTCTGATGTGATCTTATAATATTATCAAGTCTTACTTCCCGCATCGTCATTGAAGGTCCCGACTCATCTGTTGTTATTTTGTACCTTTGTTCACAGGTGGAAAACATTAACACAAGTTTGACCTTTCTGGCTGGACTGGGCGTCAGTGTGGATGGAGTCAGTGCCAAAGGTAAGCCAATTGAAACAACAACAACAGCAACACCATCGACAACAATAACAACACCATCAACAACAATAATAACACAATCAACAACAACAACAATAACAACAACAATGAACAATAACGCCGTCAAAATCTTCACCACTAGAGATACCACTACCCAAAAATAATAATAACAATAGAAATACAACAACAACATCATTAACAACGACAAAACCACGATATCAACAATAACGGCAATAAAACCACCACCACCATCAGCACCGCCACCGCGACCACCAACAACAGCCACAATCACCAAAAATGACAACAACAACAACAACAACAACAGAAGCAACTACAGCAACAATGACAACCACTGACCTTGATAGGCATAATGATAACAAAAACTGCAGTAATAAGAATAGTAACAATAACATTAACAATAGTCAATAACAAAAGTAACATTGCTATTATAAAAGAAAACAACAACAAACGTATTAAAGAAATGGGCAAACGATACATTATAATGTATCGTTTATATGTAGCTTTCAGTCTCAGAAAGAAGGACATTAATTTCGACTTAAAGAGCGTTCCCAGTTAGATAAGACGAATTTTTATGGGTTGAAATGTTGTACTTGGAAATTTTGCCCGGACACGGGCTTTTTTGCCGAGTCTTACCCTTTGCTAACGTGTATTACGTCCACACGAAACGACCGATAGCTTTGCCCGTTTTCGAGAGGGCTAGACGCCGGACAACCACACTTATACCCAAAAAGTCAGTAAGCCGTCATTGAGAAGATGCAGGCAGGTTCTAACCTTCTCCATCTCCCAATAGGATTGGAACCCGCGACATAACTTTCCTCCGAGGAGCAGACGCTTAACTCTCGGCCAAGGCGATGTCCAATTATACATAATATGTGTACAAAAAGTATTAATATGATATATAAGTTATTCATAGGCGGGGCCTCAATGCGTGAGTAAATTTAGTCTATATTACAAATTTTCTCTCGAGTTTCTCACACAGTCTATTTTGCCGTGTGCGCAACGTTTTCTCTCTGCAGCTATGAAAATAACATTGCCCGAGTGCAAAATTGAGACAGATAACCATTTCCATGGCGGAAGTCAGCAATTTAATATATAAGCGGAGCTGTGAGAGAGTTATTGGAGCTGGATTCTTCTGTTGTTTATGTAAACAGCGTTTGATTGTCGCTAGCATAATGTCTTCAGGAATTAGGAGATATTGTTGTTATTTTCTTTCTTTCTTTCTTTCTTTCTTTTCTTTCTTTCTTTCTTTCTTTCTTTCTTTTCTTTCTTTCTTTCTTTCTTTCTCTCTTTCATTCATTCATTCTTTCGTTCTTTTTTTCTTCCTTTCTTTCCTCCTTTCTTTCTTTCCTCTCTTTCTTTTCCGTTCTTTCTTTCTTTTTTCTTCCTTTTCTTTGTTTCCTTTTCTCTTCCTTTATTTTTCAATCTTTTTTTCTTCCTTCCTGCTTTTTTCCCCTTCTCTTTCTTTCCCTTTCTTTTTTATTTGCTTCTTCTCAGCCAGGAGAAGGTTGGTGGCATCAAAATGTTAAAATCTATAAGTCCTCGGACCTCCGCTTTTTTTTTTTTTTTTGTAATACAAAAGATTGTTAAAAAGTCACATAGGTATGTTCTGAGAAGGAATGTCAGAAGGGTAAGTGAGGAGCGATTCAAGAAAGAGACAGACAAGACAAAAAGAAGACAGCAGACTGTCAGTACTCTACCAGAAAAGCATATATATATCATTTTCAGAATTTTTGAGATATTAAGAATAAAAAACTGTTTACAGTGCGAGCCATATTCCAAGAGTTATGCCATAATGGCACATTTATTTTTCTTTAATGACATCATCTGATAGTTCTCATGCCCAGATATGCTCTGAGAAATGCCATCAGTTATATTTGGGAAAAAGTATGAGTTATTTATGCCGTTATCATAGGGCAGTAACACAATACTAATCCTTGTAAAAACCGCACCAAGAGTTTAAAGAGTCACGTTTTTATGGCTCCTAGAAGAGACTAAAAAGCTCTTCAAAAAATCATTATGAAATCATTCTTCACTAACATCACCAGACTGATAGAAATCTTAAAATCCACGTTGAAAGTGCCAGAGAGGTTAGGCCACAGATCTGCTGTGTGAGGTGTTTAAGTTATGCTGTGAGAATAAAAAGGAGACATTATTCTCAAAATCGGGTTGAGGAGATAGAAATGTATTTGGGCAATACCATGGAAAGAATGACTGACTATAGTCGTCGTCGGCATTAGTTCGTCTCGAGTGACGATGGTGTAACGCTAAGATTTGGGATGGCAAAAACCTCTCCAGAGCTCAGCGGATTGAGCCTGAGCTAGAGTATAATATGGAGAACTTGGGCTGCCCTGACGTCAAGTTCCCCCTCTCGGCCTTGCTGATAGGGTCCAAATGCAATCTGGTACCAGCGCAACTGTAAGAGTTGCCGGAAGATAGGGAAGAAAGCCGACCAACCGCCTTAGGGCTCTATTCCGGACTTTATTTCAGGGTTCACCCCCTTAGCCTTTGACTTTAGGGACGCAGTGGCTCAATGGGTATGGCGTCTGCTCATGGAGCGGCCGGGATCGACTCGCGGGTTCTGCATCGGGGGA
>JBCAUA010070374.1:0-11040 GCA_038406235.1 Peronia verruculata
GTAAAGAAAGGACAAGACGAAGAGAACAGTACATCGCTAGGGAAGATATTCATCATCATTATGGTGTGCATTGATCATTGATGATGAATGTCTTCCCTACCTATGCACTACCTTGTGTCAAACACGATAAGATACGTTTACACGTCAAGAGGAAGAGAGGAAAGAAAGCGGGACAGAAGACGGGAGCAAGAAGAGATGTCTCCCCCCTGGATTATCGAGGATGGCACTCTACGGGAGACACCCCAACGATGGCGGGCTTACACCACCTGCAGAGAAACCCCGGGCCCCCGCAAGGGCTGGGAAGGCATTGGTATCATCGCGTGTAGGTGCAAGTGTCGCTGCCCTTTGTTTCCCCCACCCCCTCCCAGTTCTCCTCTTTCCCCCATTACAATCCACAGTCCACATATTATAGAGAGGCTCAACTCAGTGCTGGTAATCATAGGGGGTCTCAATGGCTGTGTGGCTATGCGAATGCAACTGCTACTCAGGAGAGAAGGTCTCATCGTGGAAGTTGCGGGTTCGAGTCTCGGATCTCCGTCGTTGTGAAATGGGAAAATGTGAAAATTGAACCTACTAAAGTAGCTCAAAGAAGCCTGACGTCTAGCCTTCTCCGATAAGGACTAATATGTTTCAGAGGACCCGTGTTCAAGCTTTGCACGTTAAAGAACCCTTGACAGATAAAAATCGATGAAAAGTAGACGGAGTGCTGATGTCCGGGCCAAATTTCCAACTTCCAAATTTCTACTCACAAAAATTGCCACAAAACGACAACAAGCAGCCACTTAAAGCTGAGATAATCATACTTTCTTAGGAATTAAAAAGCTTTAAAAAAAATGTATTCATCTAAGATTCCACGCTGGAGTTCGGAGTTTCGTCTCTGGTGCTCACTGAAGCAGATAAAGTGAAGGATGCGACGCGAGCTGAACTCTGCGTTCACGGATAGTTATGTGCAGCGAGAAATGCCCAGGCCTACAGCTTATCATAAATTTAATCATGTATCCGAGGAGATATCCATAATTATCACACATCAAAGGAGACATCCAGAGGCAGACACTGATAAAATATCCACTTGTGGGGAAAAAAAAATTTGTGATGGCCACAACTGGATACCTAGTAGTAGGTAGTAGTAGGACAACCTTGAAATAGCTCGTGTGGGTACCTTGTCTAAATATAGTGAAAAAAAAAAATTTGCGATGATCCTGATTGGGTACCAAAGTGTGGTGAAACCTTGTAATAACTAGTGTGGGTACATGGTATGGTGGAAATATCTTGAGTGATAGCCCTGATTCTTTCACCAGCTAATTTTCTTTAAGATGACTACCTGATGCAACCTGTCAGCCACACAGTCCGTTTCCTTGCTCGCCAAGGTTGCCTCAGCTACCCGCAGCGCCTCTTTGATTCTCTCCTCCCTCTGTTGAACTTCAGCAAGATTGTCTTTCAGTTGGACGACTTCTCGCTGTTTACCCATCCATAAAACAAAACAAACAAACAGAAAATAGCAAAACTGAATGACTGATTGTGCTTTCAAACAACTTGACACTTATCAGTGTGAAGCACGCGGCTTTGCAGTTCATGTTTTAACTAGTTTTTTAAATAGGGCAAAATGTGGCAGAGACATGTACTGATAAACAAGGCTTTGAAATACCACATTCTCTGGAACGCCACATTCTGACGAATATACGCATTTCAATATAGGGGGGGGGGGGGGGGGGAGAGACACCCTATCTTCGTTCTCTGACTGACATTCTGTCTTCGTTCTTTGACATGAAAACTGTACCAGACTAAATATTTTTGTCAGTGTGAAATGGGCCCTGCTAGTTATCCATTTTCTCCCCTTCCCTGCCAGACTGTTCCGGAATCTAGTACAGCTCCCTCAGGCTTGCCGATCTATACTGAACGAACGCGACCAGATAAACTAATAACCCAAAATGAAGTGCTAATGAGGATATGTTCCATAGATTGTCCTGAGGCAAGATAATTCTTTACTGTCAATGTCCCATTACAATCATTTCGTTATATGATATATAGATATATATAAGATCATAATTATGGCTTTTCATGTTATGATTATTGATATTGTAATATTTGCATTTATACTCTTTTTTTTTTCACCCCCTCACTCTTCCCTTTTCTTCTCCATGCTCTCTATCCATCTCCCTCCCTCTCCCTTTCTTTTTCTTGCACATCTGAGAAGAAAAACGGACAAAAGAGAAGTTTCCTCTGAGCTGCATAAGAGGGGATTTGAAAGGTCTGAATATTCGATCGATGCTTCATGGCTGGACCTGCCTTTGAAATTGGCACCTGCTACCTAAGTTTGACCTTTACAGGCAATTTAGGAAAACCTTTTATAAACGACAGTTATACTGTATCTCTTCACTGTCACTGACAGTATTATCTGTAACAAAACAGTTCCGTTAAAATCAGAGTGGGAAAGAGGAGTAAGATATCTTAGTGTGATTTAAACGCTTGTATGGTGCGCACATGTATTTGTTTTCGGAAACTGTCTCGTTCTTCCCCGCACTTTGCTAATGAGTGTCTCTACCCATTTTACTGACAATAACTAAAATATATAAAATAACTATATAAAAGACAACGAAGCATACTCACCTTAGGTGTTAGGAACTACTGGCAAGATATCAAAGTACTATGTCTCACTATGCTCATTTTGTGTGTATGCATTACCAAGGAGAATACTTTAAGACAAAAGAATAAGTCCAGCCTTGTGGAAATACTGCCCCTCACAAAAAGGAAGTTTAATCAAAACATGGGCAAAAAAAGGTGGATGAGTATAATCTGGTTCACTGCATTGCCGCTTTTTGACATTGAAAAATGCATGTTTTTTTTTCTGTTTTTTGTTTTTTGTTTTTTTAACATTTCTTTCTCACATCTTTTTTTTTTTTTTTCATGTTCTCCTTGGTGTTGTTTGTTCCTTACTCCTGGAGTTTTGAGGAAAGCTAAAAAAAAAACACATCTGCTCCGAAATTAAGAACTTCCTATTTTGTGCATTCATATTTAACTCAACTCTGAAGTGGTACAAGAACTCCCAAGAATTGGTCAGTTGAAACAGCTACTCACCTGCAGTTTCTGTATTTCGTTTTTAAGAGTCAAATTTGACTCGTGTTCACTCATGACTGCTTGTTTTAACTGCATGGTAGCTTCCAGTGCTGAATTCTTCAACGTCTCTGTCTCTGCACCTGAGAGTAGACCAATTATTGTTCAAAATGCAAACCGCAAAATACATTCTGTTCCTGAAGCAACCTCAGCACTATTTAATAAAAGTCGAGGTGATCGATATATACCAGTAAAATAAATAGTGCCTATCAGCATCTGTACGACAAAAATGCTATCTCGTTTGTTGGTTTGTTTGTTTGTGTTTGTCCATTGAAGTCATCATCATTTGATCTTACTGAATCTCGGTATCTGAAACATTGCATTCGTTCCAGTTTTTCGCTTCCTGTTTCTGTTGGCTGTGCATGACTTGTTGTCACCAATGCAAGCCAAGTTTGAGGAGTTTTTTTTTTTTTTCGACTCTATTCTTTCTTCTCTAGAGTCTGAAGCTCTAATGTCGGTATGGATATTTACGACATGTGTCATTAGCCGCCTCTCGCTGGCAAATCCCAGGCTTTTTATGCCCCATCCTCCATTTTTTTCTTATAGTTGTGTGTTTCTTTAGGGCCGTAATCATCGGTTTTTGCCCCTCACATAATTAGTTCGATATAGTTCCTTAACAGGGGATTAAAAAAAAAAAGTTTCATCCTTACGTCAAGTGATATCGAATTTGAGCCTTTTGATTCATGGTGAGAGACTGTATAAGAGGAAGAGGACGCTGTGGAAATCAGCTCCTTAATGTACTAAGCTGGTGAAGGTCATAAAACACATCTCATTCTCTGGCAATATCGCGACAGAGACTTGATTAAAACAGGAGGAAAAGAAATATCGGTGCCTGGTCTGAAACAGGCCTTTTTCTTCTTTCATCTCTATCTCCGCATTTGGCCTTTATTCTGAAATGAAACGTAAAATGAGACACCGTAATGTAGCTTTTCTTGACTAAGGCCCATGATTGCTATTTTGCCTTTTTGTGTGTGTGTCTGTATCATTCTTTTCGTGTAGTAAGTGAATAGCCCTGTAATTGCACGATTTACTCCTGTGATTTGTGGTTATGTTCGGTTTTAAATGACAAAAACGCATCTGGTCGGCTGAAGTTAATGTTCTGACATTCTGCAGCAAATCTCGGCGTTCTAGTCTTGCAGATTTCTAATATATTGTCATTTTAGGAGCTTCTCTGAAATAACATACTTTTTTGTGTGTGTGTGTGGTCTCGAATTAAAGTTTAAGGAAAAAAAAAAGTACTTTCCGGTTGTTCCATTGTATCCATGGGAGACATTCCACCGGCGGCGGGCTTTCACCACCTGCAGGTGGAGCACAGAACCTACTTATATGTCCAAGGCCCTCGCCCCGGAATCAAGCCAAAGTGCAAGAGTTTGCCAGCACTGTCCTCTCTGGATGGAAGAGGTCACAGGACTGCTACTACACATTGCTGACTGAGTACTGACTGGACAATGAGATCTCCCGGTGGGCGGCAAGGGATGAACGGAAGTACCAGGATGGCAGACTCTTCTCTGCACAACATGAAAACCTTTGAGCCGGAGATGGCACAGATTTGAGTCAATTCAATCAAGAATGTTAAGCTGCATATGGAGTCTTAGAAAGTTGCTTTGAGTGTTTCATACATCTACAGAAAGAGTCTTAATATTTGTAAGTGATGAGGTGGATCATGTAGAACCGAGACATTGGTTTATGATATGGTGGGAGTTGACTGGCGTTCACCGCTATGGTTGGCTAGCCAGAGTGAATGAGTCAAATAGCCTGCACTTCTGTGACACTGACGATGCCGCCTGTGCAAATCAATAAAACTATCATTTCCTCTTAATCACCAATATTACCGATCGCATGTCTGGATGCAAAATAATGGGAATTGAATAAAGTAAAAGGAAATAGACGACGGACCTTCCGTGTTTCATCATGAAATTAGCAGACACTGCTGACCTAGTGCAAGTGGTCTACTACACGGGACTTGGCAAATTCAGGTTCAACCCAGACCTGAGACCCCTGCCCTCTTTATTTTATTTGTAGGCTGGTTCTTCTTTGCTTGCATACGATCTGGATTTACCATATCCAACATGACAGACATTTATGCTGACTGGAAGTTTTAAAATGTATCCCAGTTTTAGCTGACTAAGACCAGAAAAGAGAACTTATGCCGGGGATTAAATCACTTGTGAGCAACATAAGTAAAAGGCAGGCATTGTGAAATTATACCTGTTTCTCTTTGATGAGAGAGAAATAATTCTGTTCTCCTATAATCTACAAATTGATACGTGTCCTTTTACTCTTCAGCTCCTTCATGAACTCATAATATTTTTGTGTTTGTCTTTCCACAGTTCAGGGAGCTTTTATTCGGAAATCTGATCGTTTTCCTTTTCCGTGGAATGATTCCTCGTTTGTAGTTATCAAGTTTAAGATGTTTGAAACTTGCCTGGATCATGTATCACATTAGAATAACAATAAAATATCATAAGTAATGTCTGCGAGATGATAACACCCATAGTTTCAATACCTACCTTTCAGTTGCATGTCTTTTAGTGTGTCCGCCAATCTGCGGGTAGCCTGTTCTGCCTTCCATCGTCTCTCTTTCTCTGTTTCCAGAGTGGAAAGGAGGTCCTGGTCAGAAACAAAAAGAGCGATATTGACGAACTCAACCAGACACTGATTTTAATCAACTAATCACAATGAAAAGAAAGAAAGCAAAGCTTCCAACGAGGGCACCAGATGGTTAGAAAAAGGAGGAGATGGATTGGAGGGACTGGGGGAGGGGGGCGGCAAAGAGACAGCATCGCAAATAATCAACTTTTCCACCATAGTAGTCATTTCATGGATTCCTTTATTTCGTGCAAAAACTAGGGGGGGGGGGGGAGGTTGTCAATGACAGACGGACAGACGGAGAGGAAACCATATCAAAACAGGATAAATAGGTCAATACAACTGTCATAATCAACGAAAGGAGCTGCAGGAGAGAATGAAAATGGATGCAAAGCCTGACATTGCCAAGCGACAGAATTCAGCATAGGCAACTGGTAGATTTTAGCTATCTTGTTATTGTTCGTTCGTCTTCCGTATTTCGCAATTTCTGTACTTTTTGGTAAAGATTGGCGACTTCATGAAATATTCCGTTTTCAATGTTTCATTTTCGTTTTGCGCAAGAATTTAGTAATATAAAGAAAGGCATTAATTCAACATTAGAAAGATTGAAGTGAAAATTGTTCTTGGGCTGACCAATGGTGCCGTTGCTTCCAAAACACGAAAGCAAGTCAACTCGACTGATCGAATAATTATGTCAGTGAGAAATCGCTGTGACCAACTTTATTACTTCCCTTTGCCAGACATGAGTGGTATTCAACCTGCAGAGTAAAGAAGAAAAAAGTCGCACCTGCGCCCCTTGCACCTAATAATAATATTATATTATATCATATTATATTATATTATATTATATTATATTCAAACTTGCAAAAATTTCAAACTGCAGTAATTGTTTTTGCCCGGTCTAATTCAAAATCCGGTGGTTTTCAAGACAACCGCATACAATCTGAATTTTAATATCAAGTTCTACTGACTGGGTCACAATGACTGTAGTAGCTGAAGTTCGAACAAAAGAGAAAAAAAAAAAGTTTCAGGGTACTCACAGCTCATTTCTCCTGCTCCTCACTGACATATCGCTGGGGCAAAATGTTTGATTAGACAGAACCCATTTATTCCTAATTCCGACTTTCATCTCATTAGGCCCCTTCCCTCCCACTGCTTCCCCGCACATTAACATCGCAGATAGAACTCGATACTGTATTAAAAACCTTTGCAATGAGCCATTTTGACCATCAGCCAAATTAGCTTCCCTATGCCCAGTACAAGAGGTATAATATGAACATTGTAAAGAAGGAAAAAAATCACTTTTTTGCTGGTTATATGAAACATAAGCCAGAAAAAAAAAAAAAATCTGAAAAATTTACCATATCATGAATTTTTATTTACTTATTTATTTATTTTATTTTATTTATTTATTTATTTATTTATTTATTTGTTGTTGTTGTTATTGTGATAATTTTTTTCATAATTTTTTCCATCAACTGTTCCAAATTACAACAGAAAAGGTGTCCCCCCCCCCCCCTCCCCCTTTCTTTGCAGTGCTTGTCCTACATCTCTTGCACTAGGCAAAGGGAAGTAACCTAGCTGGCTGAAAAAAAAAATGCCAATTTATAACTTGATCAATTTCCTTGTCGAATAAGACACTGCCTTTGGCCACCTGACCTCTGGTGCCCTTTTGGAATTCTATAAACAGATTTCACATTGGCATCCTATCAAAAAGACAAAATTCTGGCTCCAGCGGCATTCTTCAACCGATATAGCTGCATCATATGCTGTCACCTACCTATTCTGGCGATGATTAAGGAATACAAGGCCACATTTATTGAAGCTATAGAGCCAGACGACGGAACTGAGCTTGCCATAGACAGGATCAATAGCCCTTTCTGCCTTGTTTAATCCGGCGAAGGAGAAGATGTGGAGCAGATACGTTCATTAACATTACGTATCTCTGCGACATAATCAAATCTTTTAGCAAGATCTTGTTCTTTTTCAATAAATAGCAAAAATTCTCACAATAGTGAGAATATTTGCTACAAAATGAGTAGTCTGAGAAAAACATAACAGTCTAAGGTGGGCCGTACATCTGATATGAGCAGATGCATAAAATAAAGAACACGTCTCTATGTCTAAAATATAATAACGAGACAAAACATTAATGTAGCGGAGAAGACCTGAACAGATCTGCACAAAATACATGTGCAAAAATACTTTTGGGAGCTTTATCGATTTTCTCCAGGTGAAAGCGAAGTCTCATGACTATGACAGAACTGAAAACAGTCCGAAAAAAATACCGAACAATATATGACCTTGAACAATGATGGTTTTTTTCCCTCTGCCATTTAAGTCGGTTGGGCGATGTGCAAGAAAACGTAGGCACACAATAACGTCATAGGTTTCTGCTCTCTTTAACTATGTCTGCGCGTACTAAGCTGAAAACAGATCTACTGGTCCAACAAAAATCTGCAACGAAGTCAGAGATTGGCGTGGTGCAAGGAGGAAAATATGGACAAAACGGACGCTGTAATTATCGTCTCGTCCGAGTGTCGCTAACTGACAGAGGTGAGTCGGATTGAAGTATGACATGCTTTATTTTCTTCGACTTGTCGAACTTTGTTCACTTGTTTTATGGCCTACAATCGCAAAAAGTGAAACCCACCTTTTTTTTTATTATTATTATTATTTTTTAAAATTTGAAGTCGGCAACCTAAAATTAGGTACGGGTGCGATGATTTTGCGATTTATTTGCTATAAAGTGGCTCTTACACTTTTTCCTTTCTTTATTTTTCTTTTTATTTATTGACTGATTTATTTTGTTGTTCAACTTTGCCCGCTGTTTGCAAGCAATATTCTCCCTAAAACATTGTTTGAATTTCTGATCACCCTTACGCAGCTGAGACATGATAATATTCACCATATGTATACATACCTTTGCTTATTTAGCTATTAACTGGATGCACTGAAATCGAAGGGCTTGGTCAATTTCTTCATCTCCACCACCACCGTAAATCAAGCTTTTTCCTAACAGGCTCCATTAGGAAATAAATGCCACATATATAGACATAAATCAAATCAAATCAAATAAATAAACAGAGAAACAAACAAACAAACAAAAACCAAAATAAGAGTGACGCGCGATGAACAGCAAACACGTTTTCTTTGAAGGACGACAAACAAATCAGCCAAAATATCAACTGCTTGTCACACTGTTTCTGTCGCAAGGGCAATCTCTGTTCTCTGTTTTGGTTAAGCTAGTTCTATGTACTTTTTATCACAAATCTTGAGCTATCATAAAAAATAATAAAAATAATAATGTAGGGACGCAGTGGCTCAGTGGATATGGCGTCTGCTCATGGAGAAAACAGGCCGGGATAGGCTCGCGGGTTCTGCATCGGGGGATGACAGGACACGAAGATCGAAAATCCGCATTTTTTCACTGACTCAACGGTCTCCTGGCTTCCTGAGGATAGGGAAGCCCGACCTCTAGTTTTCTCGGATAAGGGCGAGTATATTTCAGAGGTCCCGTGTCTATGTTACGCACGTTAAAGAACCCTTGGCAGTTCAAAATCGATGGAAGAGTAGGCTAAGTGCCGCTGTCCGGGTTAAATTTCTAAATTCCAAATTTCTACCCACAAAGTTTCTCAGCAAAAATTGGCAACTTCTAAAAGCCAAGATAATCCTATTTCTTAGGATTGAAAGGCTTAAGAAAAAGAAGAAAAAAAAATTGCACCGAGAAACAAAAAAATCATTGCTGCCAGGAGGATGCACAGATCTGAAAAACTTACACATGACAAATAGATCTATCACTTTTGACTATTTCTCTTGTAGTGAAAACAAATTATCGTAAGCTTGTAATAACGGAAAAAACATGGGGTCAAAAACAAATTCAATATTGAATGACCCTGAACAATGAATTGTGGTGGTCTCCCTCCTGCAAATAAAGCCCCATCGGGGAAATGTACGTCCAAGTGCCAGCATACTTTATTGTAGATTGTAATTATGGGCATCTTTTCCTTTAACTGTATATAAAGCCCTTATCGTCTATGCAAATGGTCTATTCAGCTTTCAATCAATCAGTTCACGAGGATGCCGCAAAGCTCTTTATAGCTGTTTTCCATCCGTCGCAAACGTTTCTCCACCTGTTTTTTTTAGTCAGAGTGCTCTCAACTTTGGTGACTCCTTCATTCACTTATAAAGCAAGAAGAAATGTCAGAATGGGCGTAGGGGGTTGGGAGGGAGCGGGAGGGTGATAGATCAAATTTATCCGGGCTGGAAAGGAGATGAAAGAAAATAAAACGTTCAGGCAGTAAAGTGTGGACTGCCCTTCAATGAAGGGATTTTTTTAAAGCTGCCCCAGGGGATAGGAACTGTTGTGGCATTTAAAAGAAAATCGGAAAACTACAATTCGAGTGCCAATGACTGGCTCTGTGGAAGAGGAAAATTTGACCAAGAGTTGATCTAACACTTCACATGTACCAAAGTGATTCTAGGAAATAGCGAATGAGAGGAAACAAACCAACAAAAGATTTGGGAAATGGAAGGGGTGGGATAATAAAACTATAACAAGTCACCGCAATCAACAACAATCTCAAAGTGCGTATGAAAATTCTCCTCTTATCAACAACAATGGCAAGACTAACGGCGATGCTCCACTGCTCAGAAGACATTGTCTAGTAAACTCGTTATATGGCACAGAATGCTGACACTAGGCTGGCTCATCAGTGTTCATTGTCCTGGGATTTGCCCGCAAAATGCCTCATCTGCAAGGCAAGGCTTGCCGCAGCCAACGTACGGCATGATGCAGAAATGGAACACAAAGTCCTAACGTCCTAAGAATCTTTCAAAATGTTCGGAATGAATATATGGCAGGGTCGAAAGGAGAGCAGAAATATGTGTAAGAGGAAGGGAAAGAAAGTTCTGCCGAAGTGTGTGTGTATAAGGAATATTGCAGGTTTTTTACTAAAGAAAGAAAGAAAAAACATAGACAGCGCATGATAGCAAGAGAGACATTTTCACAAGAGCCGGAAGCTGCTATGTATCGCAGGCTCTAGGCCTAGATCTTATGTTTTCCGCCTTCTTTAGGATTGTACGCTACATTAAAGGAAAGCACAAACAAATGGCAAAACTGTTGTATTCTTAACTGAGCTCCACTCGTTCAGTGGCCATGCGTAGATGTTACTCATATTATTGGATCATGTAACATCAGACGACAGTATCTTACGTTATATGATCAAAGTTGACAAAAATAACAACTTCGACGGTGAATATTGAACAGCGAGGGGGGGGGGGGGGGGGGGGGGGGGGGGGGGGGGGGGGGGGGGGGGGGGGGGGGGGGGGGGGGGGGGG
>JBCAUA010070385.1:0-2500 GCA_038406235.1 Peronia verruculata
AGTTAGTTAGTTAGTTAGTTAGTTAGTTAGTTAGTTAGTTAGTTAGTTAGTTAGTTAGTTAGTTAGTTAGTTAGTTGAGATTCAAATATGTAGCTAACGAGGCAATTGGAGTTGCTTTCATGTACTGGGTTAATTCATTGCCCACTGAGACACCTGCCTGACGGGAATAAGATAAATGTATAGCTCTTAGCATGTTTCTATTACAGCACGACACTGACGATTTTGAAGACAAGTTTATAGAGGAGGAAGACGGCACTCTCCGCGTCGACGGTGGGAAAAAATCTGTTCTCAGGGGGATTTACGTTATAGATCTGAAGAGGTGGATTCAGAAGTTTTCTCGAGCACAGGTCAGTCAGCGGTCTGGCAGGCGGTGATGAATGGATGGATGGATGGATGGATGGATGCATGCATGCATGCATGCATGCATGCATGCGTGGATGACCCACAACATCAAGCATCACTGCAAAAGTCCAAGAATACATCATATTTTATCTCTTTTAGCCAACTAGATACATGTATATATGTGTACGGTTATGCAATTACAAATCGGGTGAAGCGTAAGCGGAACACGCCTCTGAGCAGATTTTTCGAAAACTTCAAATTTCTACCGAAATATAAAAATTTACTCTGTCGAAAATGACAACGCACTTAAAGCCGAGTAAAGGAACAATATGGACACGAAAGATTTCTATGTATAACCTAAACGTACGTGCACAAAGTCTGGTGTTCATACCTTCTATACGTACTTTCTGTGCTCAAAAACTTAGGCGTGACAGAAATGTGACAAGCACTGAAGAATTTTTCTTTACGTATGCAGCGATTGGTATCTCCCCGACCAAGCAGATAGAGGAAAACACACAAAACTCTCGCCTATCTATATGAACTCTCGCCTATCTAGTCCAATGTTTTTATAACAGAAAGGATGCACACGTACTTAAGAGGTTAAACATCATTTATTCAAATAAAAAAGTCCAACAGTTTCGTTCACCGCATTAATTTTGAGTTTGCACCCCGTTATGATGAATGTGATTTCAGAGTTAACCTAATCTAAGGTGTGTTACTTACCGATATGCTATCGACAGTCCTCAGAGTATCAGTGGAAAATATCAGACTGTCAGGGTTTTCTAAGATGACATTTTATATTTTTTTTTTAAGAATGAACGTCTGTGCTCAGTTGGACCTTGTGCAGTTTAGAAAATGATTCCAGTGCAAAATACAATCACCAGAGCTTTGATCAGGTCGGACCTGTGATACGTCTAATGATAAATGCCTTTCGAACGACATCAGCTGCTGCATGTTTTTGTATGGAGGAACTACGACCCGTGGGAGACCTGAGTGTTGTGCACCTCACCAAAATCTCCGTCTCAAAGGGGTAAAGAAATCGAAAAGTGAGATGATACAGCCATGTGTCCCAATGGTCTGGCCTTGCAAAAAACATCTTATAAGGCATAGTCAGGGGGAGGGACAGACGAGGAAGACACTGAAAGAAATGGGGAGGCAACACTGAGAACTGGCAAGAATAAAAGCTGCTGATTCTCAATGAGTCGTAGAGGACAGATCAGGTTGGAGACTTTCGTGATTTCATCTTCAAAGACTGTTACATCGGCAAAGGTCAAGGGATAGCTACTGTAGGTGAAAGATATTAGTCATCAGCAAAGAAGTGTTTGCAAGGCTGAGAGATTAACCGTAGGTTTGATGTCAGTTCTGTTGGTTTTCAGTGGGAAATGCTGGTTGGGATCCAGATTTGACATAAATGCATGTATAATAGATTGTAAAGCTGTTAGAACCTCCTCTGTGCATAAGGAAAACACAATATGAATGCTTTTCAATAATTTGTTTCAAATCCCACAGACAATACAACAGCCAATATCAGTCAACTTTACCATAATATACCGGAATAATTCGTGTTTCATTATAATGTTCTATACTGTCAAGTACAAGTCAGAGTTAAGAATAATTTTCATAGACCAGCGTGCAAATAATTTTTTTGCTCTATTCCTGTCCTATTATTCTATTCAAAGTGTAGTATTTCTTTTACATGTTTGTGTAAAATTTATGTCATCTAGTCGATTCACAGCTCTATTTCTGAACGTCAACTCCTCATGAACTGCCTTCCCACAAATTGGTGCTGAATATGAGCGATTCAGCATTTTTTTTTTTTTTTAATTAAAAATGTAGATCTCATTAGTACACTTGTCAGTGCAAAACGTACATTCCAGCTACAGAATTATTCTATGAGGTATTCCGATTTCTTTCTCTCATTACAGATCCACATATTAGAGGCCACCGATTTTGTCAAGAATCCGGCTAAAAATATGAAGCAGCTTGAGACATTTCTGGGCATCCCGCATCGGATCACAGACAAAAACTTCTACTTCAATGCCACCAAAGGCTTCTATTGCACGCGCCCCTTCCACAAAGCCGGAATCCGATGTCTGGGTGAGAGCAAAGGTCGGCCACATCCCGCTCTGGATCCGGTGAAGGAGCGGATGATGTACGA
>JBCAUA010070385.1:7500-11039 GCA_038406235.1 Peronia verruculata
TCAGTTGAAAAAAAAAAAAAAATCCTGGTGATAAAATAGTCTAGTGATATCACGCGAGTGGGAGTCAGAAGCAGTGACTATTGTTGTATATCTCTAGCTGGTCTTGCCCAACATGTTGACCTTTGACCTATAAGGAAAAGATTCATTGCAGAAAGGCGATAGAACCCGGAGATAGAAACGAATTGGTTGGTTAACTCTTAAAGTGTCGAGAGAAATTATTAGAGTTTTTAGGATGATAATAATCCATTTTCTCTTCGAGTCCCATTTGTGAGACGCGCATTATAAATCCCTACCGGTACCAACAAATTACTCATCAAGACATGTCAGTTTTGTGTTCTTTTATAAACGATGGCTTCCAGCTTCTAGATATATAAACAAAATTACTTACTTTTACTTGTTATAGCTAGCGTTATATCTTTTTTTTTTTGGGATTTAAGATTTAAAGATGGCTGCCCCCACCTCTGGTGAAAATATATATGTCAGCGGAAATTACAAGTATGCCAATCTTATTCGGATGTGATAATGCGAATATGTGCTAATTAGTTCATTGTTAACGACTTTTGTCCTGATTTTAGTTCATGTTACGGAGTCATCGCTCTGTCTGTTCAATTTACAATAACTCTGGCTATTGTCTAGCTACTTCAGAACGTTTGCTAGCATTTGTAAATGTATGAATGAAGGGTTGCGTGAAAACTTTAATCAACGTATAACCCATAATAGGGAGTTTGCGATTCTCCTCGCTAACGACGGGAACGTACCTTTTGACCCCTGGAGCGTCACTTTCGGAAATTCCCGGAGGGTGCCGTGTGTAAATCTTACCGTCGTTTCGCTTCCACAACGTCGCTCCTGCCAACTATCGACGGAAGGTATGGCCTCAGTACGAATTTCACTTTGTGGGTCATTTTATATTAGATTATTGTATCATTATAAAATTTCGATTTCAGTTAAGTACCAAAATGGCCATACATTACAAACAAACATTTATTTGAAAGCTCTATGCTCGTTTAGTAGTGCAAATTATGCTGGTAAAGAGGGCTTGTTTTGTAGGTCATACATGCCTAGCAGACGATGCACAACTAACTGTCGGACTTCTCGAAGGCCACAGTTGGTGCCTAGGCGAGGGAGGCCAAAGACAGTAGATCCACATGTAGATCTAATTTGTGCCCTTAGATTATCGAACTACTCTTGTACATGAACAAATGATTGGTTTCGACACTAGGGCTATTTGAAAGGAACGTCCAACGGGATATGTGATGAGATTCGACCATTTGACACCTTTACGGTTAAGCAGTAATAGGATCCGACCAGTAAGGCTGAATATGAAGAGTCGATGAACTGATGAACTGCCTCTCAGCCCCAAGCAGTGTCTGTACATTGTGAATTCTCATGCCCTGGTTTACCAATTCTGTCAGCTCAGTATGACAGCGATATTGACAGGCTTGGGTTTTTTTTTTAGAGCACGTCTGTGCCATCAGGCGCTTTGTTACAACGATATCAGTGTGCAGCAGATGTGCTAAGTGGGACAGGGTTCTAGTCATACTATGTGTGATACATGTATTGTGATAAATATAGGCGTGTTTCTCCTTAGTCTTTGATGAGAGATGGTCACACCAGTTTGTGTTACTTCGGAGTCTAAAAGTGAATCATCACTCAAAGAGTCGTGTCATTCAAGCTAAATAGTCTGGATGCTGAGTGTGATATTTATTTAGTTGTATTGGCTGGAGAAATCGTTTCTTCATAAAGCGACAATTCGTCTTTTTTTGGGGGTGTATTTCTTAAGGTAAATATGGTGCTCTTTCGTGAGTGACATTGTTGGTCTACCCTCTGAGAGTTATTTGTGGATGTGAGTGAATTGCGGTTTAATAAGATTTAGTCTTTTATTTTGTGGATGAAACTGTTACGTGACATTGTTTTCAGCTAGATGTGCATGAGAAAGACTCTGTTACCCTGTTCATGAAGCGAAGACGTAGGTTGGTTTGTTGTGTAGGCTGGTTTAGTACGCAAGTAGACCGCTTGAAATGTTTGTGAGGTCATCGATCTTTAGGGTCACGAACCAGCTGGACTCTAGGGTAGTAGGGAGAAAGACAGACATACAGACAGATTTAGCACAGACAGACAGACAGAAATAACACAGACAGACAGATGTAACACAAACAGACAGACAGGAAGGCAGATAGACTCTACAAAGCAGTAGGGAGGCTAGTTGATAGGTGAACGAGTACAAGATAGATGAGTAGGCAGGTTGACAGATACGTGGATGGGTAGGCAGTTAGGTTATGATAATTTCAATACATGTATCAGTTTATAAGTGTACAGCCGATGTTGTAGGCAAGGAAAGCTTGGTAGTTGTATGTCTTAGAGAGACTGTCCGACTGACATTTTTATATGTATGGACAGTGCTAGTGGGGTTAGTATTACATGTGGTAGTGGTAGATAGTAGTGGTAGTGGTGGTGGTAGTAGTTAAGTAGTTAATAGTAGTAGTACTGGTGGTGGTAGATAGTACTAGTAGTAGTGGTGGTAGATAGTAGTAGTAGTAGTGGTGGTAGATAGAAGTAGTAGTTGTGGTGGTAGATAGTAGTAGTAGTAGTGGTGGTAGATGTAGTGGTAGATAGTAGTAGTAGTGGTGGTGGTAGATAGTAGTAGTAGTAGTGGTGGTAGATAGTAGTAGTAGTAGTAGTTAGTAGTAGTAGTAGTGGTGGTGGTGGTACTGTTTGTGTAGATGTTATCACGCCGGTTTACAGCGGAACTCAATAGATGTACACGATCGATATCATACAAATTGCCTGACCGTGGGAAACCTCACAAAGAGATGACACATGTGTTCTCGTGTCAGGTGTGCGGTGAATAATTATGTTATCTAGATGTAATTTAGACCGTTGGAGTTTGTATATTGGTACAAGTGACAACATAGGTACAGCGTGTCTTGTCAGGGGCTAGTATGGCATTCATATATGGCCGTATTTCTGTTGTGTATTTTACTTCTAATGAGATATCGCGAGGTCGGTTACATGACGTCGGGAGCGTCGCTCACACTTTGGACATGAAATGCACATCTTGACCACGGATGACCATTCAGGCATGGCTGAGTGTACACAAAGCCATAATATGTGGGCGATGGTCTTTCGTGGTCACGTGACTTGAGCTCGAAATACCTCGCTGATATCAGTCCGGTCCAGCTTTGGCATTTTTCTGGGAAAGATGGTCTACACATTGAAAGGTTTAGTCTTTTCGTCTATGGATAGAATGTGTTAAACTAGACTAGACAGTATCGCCAGTTATCGGCTGAATGTTCTGTACATCTGCATTCACATGACAAGGGCGCATGTTTAGCAGGCTGTAGTGTATGAATTTTGTGTAAGACCCTTAGCCATGAGGGGGGGGGGGGGGGGAGGGTCATCGACCAGTCATGACATGTCCTTGTTTTCTCTTCCTGTGTCCCTTCCCTGTCCTTTTGTTCGTATATGTCTGTCTGTCTATCTGTCTATCTATCTATCTATCTATCTATCTATCTATCTATCTATCTATCTATCTATCTATC
>JBCAUA010070396.1:0-11039 GCA_038406235.1 Peronia verruculata
TCTCAGACTTGTCACATCATATAAACAAAGCCACATGTGAGCGATGTTTCCTAGGTCATGTGATTTTGCTGAAAATATCTAATTAGCTCTTTGACACTTTTTAATGACATTGTCTTAGCATTGGTCACCTACTCACCACCATGTCGTGATCACAGAGAGTTCAGAATGAGTTCCATTCCGGTGATAATGTGTTGCCATATTCATTAACAACATACTCATATACGACAACACACTAACATACCACTGAAGTCCGTCCACCACAAAGACAAATACATAACGCTGATAAAAAGCTACAGAGAACCACAACAGATTGCTCAAATGATATAACCACGTTGAAACATGGCAGATCAAGATGGTGTATTTGTATTTGACCGTCACAATCAAGTTATAGATTTCTGTGTTATTTGTTTTTCTTGAATTGTTTTGCTAGTTGCCCGTCTGACAGTTCTATTATATTTTTATATAATGGTGTATTTGTATGTTTTTTAAATAATTGTTTACAATTCCTGCCGTCATTAAGCGCATTGTGTCGGATACTTCTGCCTGCCTCACGCAACCTCCTCGCTCAGCCAATGATAACATCTCCAGAGGGGCTGAAAGATCAAAACAGATCATTTGTTAAGTCATCACTCGCTTGCCAAGCTAAGTCCCGACTGAACGCTGTGAATTCAGTGTGAATGCCCTGATCATGTGCTGATAATGAACGCCTCGTTCATTTAACTTTATGGCATGTCACGTGACGGGAAGAAGTGGCCTTTATGAATCCTTCTTTTTCGCCTTTGAGGCACCTGATCTTGATTTCTTTATTAACAACCTGGGGCACAATTTATTGTGAAGAATGAATACAATATAGATCATTGTTATAGATCATTATACAGATCAAAATTTACACCACACATTTGTGACATCACTCATAACAGGCGTGTGGAGAAAGATCCGGTGGCTTGTCATCCAGTTTAGTTGAAAAGACCCGATATGTTCGATTGTATTTCGGATTTGAATATATCTACTATTTAGCTGTTCTAGCGCTGCATGTATTACAAAGAGCAGTCATACGAGTTTTTAAGGAGAGGAAGGGAATTTTTAAGAAACCCTTCAACATCATTGTCGTGAAAATAGAGACTGTGCCTCTATACATGCAAATGAGATTTTAACAAAAAATCTGTACTGATTATGAAGTTTTGGGGGGAAAGATATGGGCATCAAGAAGATTCCCAAACATAATTAATCTACACATCTTGAAAAACACAGTTATGTATATTATAAGTCCTTTCATGCAGTGAACATATAATTGAAGCTTTTGCTTCCCCAAACACTGAAAGACAGTATCCCAGTAGGCCACTTTTAAAGCTTAAGCTTATGTGAAGGGCTTATGTGATGATAAACATCAGTTGCCTTTCATAACACTAATTAACTTCGTCTTCTTTGATTTTTTTTTTCTTTTCTTGGTTGAAATAAAGTAACTCAAATATAGTGGGCGCAGGCTAATAGGTTATAGTTGCTCTCAAGGTGTTACGTTGACTGTCTCTGGTTTTGTGTTCTTATTATCATACATGATATAATTATGGCCCACTTCCTGTAGATCTAACCATTTAAAAACAAAAAATCAATTTCTTCCTTTGAAACAAAAGATCTTTGTCACTAATTCTAAGGTATTCGAAAATACCGGAGAGTCAGCGTGTTATGTTATGATAATGATGTTACATTCATGTTTAAAATATGATAGAGTCGCGCTCTAAGTTGACATGATATGACTACTATACTGTTACATTATATTCAACATTGGACAGAAATTCCAAAGTAATTCCAATGCAAAGTGTGAATGAATGTGACTTCTATTGTATCAGGACCTTGACACATAGACCGTTGACTACAGATCTTATGCCAACAGAAAACTCACCTTGACTCACAGACAAAATGATGAAGGTTGGAACATTTCATGTCATACCATTGAAAGTTTCCCCTTTGTGCCATGCCCAGGCAATCTTGATCTGTTTGATATGAGAAATTCAAATCGTTGTCTCCTCTCTGAATTTACTCTCAACTGAAAATACTTATCTTTGTTATCTGTCTGTTTGACTGCCTCTCTGATCGCTAATCTGTCTGTCTGTCTGTCTGTCTGTCTATTTATCAGTCTATCTGGGATCTATCTAAGTAAATGTCTGAAACTCCATCGCCAGGGGTGTCTCCCTGCCTGTCTAGTTTCTCGGCTGTGCTTCCGCCTGAGAGAATGTCTTAGCCTGTCTATATTCAGGCATGCATCTTATAATATAATATAATATAATATAATATAATGTAATATAACATAATATAATGTAATATAACATAACTAATATAGTATTTCATAATATAATATTTGTGTATACCACTTGTACCTAATGGGATAGGGATCACATATCTTGTTCAATTTTAATTTTGTGATTTGTGTACTTAATATACCAGGGCAAATACATAACAGCACGACCGTGTCCACCTTTTGACAACAGTCTCGGTGTGAGTGCCCAGCCCAAATAATAATGATACAGTAATCTCTCATTTATCTTGCGCATAGCAGCCAAGACCGTGACGGACAGAATCGAAAGGCGAATAATGCAACACCCCCCCTACCCCCCCCCCCCTTACGGTACATAGATAACCCCAATAATAATAGTTAATACTGTAACAATAATAATAACAATAATATTAATAATAATAATAATACAGTAATTGAAAACAGTAAAACTAACAATATTACTGTTCTACAGTGCAGTGCAGCATTGTATATTGTACTGTACATACGTATATTATAATGTATACTGTACTCACTAACTAGCTGTCTGCTGCGGCAGTCGTAAAGAATACAAACATACATCCGGTGGAAGGACGAATAGTGCATTACGCGCCGAAAGGATTGGTGTTGCAAAATAACGTCTTACGACGAATAACTCGACGACGGAGAAAATGAGAGATTACTGTATAGTATGTCCCGCGTCTTATGTCTTACCTGTGTTTTTGGCATTAGGTTCATCCGGCGCCCAGTCTGTGAAGCCGTCGAGTGCTTGACCGCTGCTAAGCCATTCCCATGTCCCTTCCTTAAAAATATCCGTGGCCCCAACCCAAGCAACCGTTATATCTGGAAGAAAATATTTTAAATGGAAACATCGGCACAATTGAATGACATAAGACCATTCAGTGTAATTCACTATAATATCATACTGCATTCAATAGTACTAGAGGCCGAATAATGCTAGTGGTGCTGATCTTTAACCCATAGCTTGTCACAGGCTTAAACAGTATAGCATGAAATATACAGACTTTTTTGCTGGCCACACACACACAGGCGGCACGCAAGCTTCCGGCTACACAATAGTTGTCACCAATATTCCGGGAAACCCCATCGACCTATGACCATGGCCTCGCCTCGGTGATAAGTTTGCCTCACTTCTTGGGTTGACCCTGTTGCGATGGGTAGGGAATTTTTCACTAAACCTCTTCGCTGTGAATGACAGACTAGCAATGTATTGAACTTATATGCAAATTGAATAATAATATCGGCAGCGTTAATAATTTAATTTCGTAGGAAAAGACCTGACGCGCTTCCATGTGGCAATCATTTTTTTTCCCTGAAATCTTGTGTTTTATTATTTTAAGCAAACTATATAAATATATTATCTTTCGCTTCCTTCTCTCGTTCCAGTTACACGCCACCCACCACTGCCATCGCATTAATGAGGTGTACCTTCGTTTTTGTTTTGTTGCTTAAGAAAGATTCTAGCGATCAAAGGCGAATGTTGTCTCTGTGTCTATTCTGCAAAACTTAAGAAATTTTAGTCGTCTTTATATTTCATGCCCGGTCCTCGCTAAGTCTCTATGTGGCCCTGTTGCCACCCACCAATTTTTCTTCCAGATACCTATCAAAGTCTAACTGTATCAGTTGAGAAGCGTCGACTTTAGCGACTAAATGTATCCTGTTCTGGCTAGAGTGGGTTACAGGCAATCAGCCAGATTTTAATTCCGTTCAAAAGTCTCGGCAAAATGGATTTTAGAGAAGCCACCTAGTAGTATATATCTGTTTCTCTGTGCTAGGAACTTGATTGCCAAGGTTATTATTTCGTTAAAAATTCTCTTGTTGGCGGTTTAAAAACTAATGTATAAAGCGCATAGTTCACTATCAAACATGGAACCAAAAAAGTTAGTTACATTAGGTTTATGAGAAAAACCAAATAAATCTTTTCATTACAGATGTTTTCCGAATGTTTCCACGGTGATTATTTGACACAATCTTCATAACACTTTCATTTGCTTCTCTTACAGCCAAGATAATTCGATCACATGTATGTCTAGATTGTACTGAATTTGTTCGACTATTATCTGTGAACCTAAAGTAGGAAATCCAAATTCTTTTTATCCATGATTTTTAGGCATTGAGTTATAAGCATCTCTATAAGTATTAAAATTCATCTAAAGCTGAATTAAATGGCAGGCAATTATATGACTAATATCTTTAACCAAAAAAAGAAGAATTATATAGGGATATCTGGCAGACTGGAAAATGGTAAGGTTTACAAAATAAAACACACATTTAACCCTCCTCCCCCCTTTTTGTGTGTGTGTGTTTTTCGTTGATGTACCTGTGTTACTGGTCAGGAGTTGTTTTATAAAGGCATTCTCTTCACTCGTTTCAATTTCAGCCAGTCTGGCGTGGTAGAGTTCACACAGTTCCTGGAGAGAGAAAATCACCATGAGTCTTGAGGAAGGCGCTGTAATATATTAGGAAATGCCCCAGTTAACTAATTGCGAAATATGGCTCGCTCATAATAATGCTGTGTATTAAGTTCATATTTTACATAAATGTGAAACAGGAAACGTGTTGCTAGAAAGCTTGTTGGCATTTTCTGCCAAATTTAACATCTCTACATTTGAACATTATTAACTCATGAAACATTTTATAGTTAGTTGCAGTCATGCAAGTAATGTATCCTATGACTGCTATTATGATACCACTTAAGAACAAGGGAAAGCGAGCGTAAGATCGCGCGCGCGCGCGAGTGAGCGAGAAAAAGAGAGAAAGAGTGAAAGAAAGAAAGAGCGAGAAGGCAGAAGGAGAGGGGGGGGGGGGGGGGACAGAAAAATAGAGAAAGATAGAATAACATACGGACATGCAGACAGACAGGGGTAGGCACGCAGGGTGACAGGGGGACAAACTGTAAAGATAAAGAGGTAAGAAAACCTACCGCAGCCTCTGCAAACCCTACTTGACTGTGCCCTATACCGTAACAATTCCCTTCATATTCCACCCAATTCGCACCACAGGAAGCTGTTGTCATCCTCGCCATGACTGAAATAACAACAACAAGAACAGCATTACAACAAAAACAACACAAAATATGATGCATTCTAGATTTCAATGTGGCCCTGTACCAATGACATAACTAACTTTATTTAGCCTAATGACAATGTACTGATAAAAGCTATAAACACAGTTAGTAACTATAAAGTCACCAAAAATGATCAGTGTCACAACATTAATAGAACATCAAATTGCTGAATATTTATGTTACAATACCAGTCTACAAATATAAGCCGTAAAGGCTATTATGAAGTTAAAATGAAACGTAGCTTTAATAATATTATATAAGACATCGAGGGCATTTGGGAGTTTAAATGAACATAATTTTATAAATAAAAGATCAGACGCCTAAATACCAAAATACGATAGTGTCTCTTTTGCTATCCATTTGGTCCTTTGTCATTGTTTAGTATATTTTTTTTTACCTGTGAGAATGAAACAGAACGAGAGAAGAGAACAAATCATCTTTCCAGCTAAGACCACAGAATGTAATATGCAGGAATAGAAGTCTTAACTCTCGGATAGGGCACACTTACGTCAGTGGACTGACCAGCTGGCTTCGTTATGTCATGCATACCATCCTAGACAGCACAAGATCGTGTGTCCACCAAGATGGATGCAAAAGAAAATAATACCGAAAATCGCCTGTCTCTTGGAAAAATCGTGAGTCGAAACAGAACACCGATTTGTATTTTTATAATGAGCGAAAATTTGCGAAAGCTGTGTTAACGACACCACTGCTCCAGACAAACTACTCCAGTTTCACTCCAGTAACCTCTTTGATCAGGAGCAATCGTGTCGCTTTGGTGGATACGCCTATAGCAAATTCTCAGTCATTGTATGGGTAAGGACCGATGATCTGTTTCCACTGGTTGCCCGAGAGACGGACGGTTTTCCGTCGTGTCGTGTGAAAAACTGTGTCATATTGTGTCGTTTTCTTAAGTTTCCAGCATTATGGAATTTTATGTTTATATTTACATTATGACCATGAGACAAACAAAAAGTATCTGAGAATACTCAATGTAAGAGCTGGACATGAAATATTTGATACAAAAATTACATTTGATGTGAGGAAATGTCTGAAAGAACTGCATAATATGGGCTTTAGATATGATGCGACAAAATAACAAAATTATTGTTTAAATCAGATCTTATATTTTGTCTGTATTAGACATTGTGCAGTCATCACTTAAATAAGCAACGTTACATGGCTTGTATGAAATTAAATATATTTTGAAGAACTACAAAAGCTCTCGAAAGGCCAATCGACTCACTGATGGCTTATAAATAAAAGTTTGGAGAAAGATTGTTTGAAACACTTTTGAATGTTATACTTTCGTGTTAATGACTCCAGTTAATTCCACAACTGTATTACATATTATAAGAATGTCTTAAAATTAAGATGACTGTCTACTGGCAACTAATCAAATACATAAAATAAAAAGGGTTAAAAGAATAAAAAGAAAAAAAAAATGAAGAACTCAGACATTAAATTAATTAAGCAAACTGATGTCACACGTCAAAATTTCGAGCCCATTTGTCTTATCGGCGGTCAGTCAGAATAGTATTTATTTCATGATTCCGTTTCTTTATAAGACGACAATGAAGTTGTAAGTATTCACCAGTATGTTTTATAATATACGGCTGTGGCTAGTGTATGTTTAGTAAGATCGGTCCTTTGTTATGTTAGCTGTACAGTCTCTGATTTTGACATTCATTCTTTTTAAAACTCGTAAACGTGTCGCCCATACGGAGTTATACTTTCTATGTACTTTAGCCAATCCTTCGACATGTAAACGTGTCCCATCGTTCTGGACACAGTATAGCTGTATTTGTGCTGATGTGCCATTCAATCCCAACACAGACAAACAAACAAGGTATCATAGTAAATTTAAATGTCTGATGGCGGGTAGGTGCATTCCGAAGACACTTTTGGATAAAATGTTCAGTATCAAAACAGACCCCGAAATTTGCCAAAAAAAAACATTGTCTTATACGAGGGCTATCCGGAAAGAAATAAATAAGTTAACATAAGTAAACATTTCTAGTTGGATCTAACTGAAGCTCACATGAGTTACTGTCAACCTTTGGCTGCTGTTCAATGTAGTCGCTTTAAAAATCTTTTTTCCCGCGCTAAGTCAGAGTATAGACTCTCTCTAAAAAACATTAGCGTCAAGCGATGAGAACCAATCTCGCAGATTTTTTTTTTTTTTTTCAGTTAGGTTGTCAAGGTTTTCTTTTTTCAGTTAGGTTGTCATCACAGTCAACCCCCCTCCTCCCCCCCCCCCCCCCCGATACCAGTTCAGTGGTCCAAACATGCGATCTGATGGAGCCGTGTCGGGAGATGGGGTAAAATAAAATCTCCCATGTATAGCGATGGAAGCAGTCTTTTGTCAATTTGGCGTTGTGGGGTTTTGCGTTGTCATGCTGAAGAATGACACCTTTGCTCAGGAATCCCAGTCTCTCGTGGCGAACAGCTTCTTTCAATCGGTTAAGTGTTTCACAATCATGTTCAGCAGTAATGCATGTTTGTGATGCAAAATGTCAAACAGAGGTGCACCTTTAGTACGGTAGCCGTAAGTCTGTCTCAGTTTGTTGTTTTATTGTTGCTGCTCTTGCTGTTGTTCATGTTGTTGTTTTGCCGAAATGTGCACCTTGAAGTATTTTGTGGGCGGAGAGAGATGCTTCCAGATTTTGTTTCTAGCGCTGCAGGTTGCACCCACGTTTCATCACCAGTGATCAAATGTTTGAGAAATCCTTCACGAAGTCCCCACCAGCTCTTCTTTCAGGTAAAGGATTCTCACCACCATCACATCGCATGTAACGATCCAGAGGGTGCTGTGAAACATTGATCGGCTTGGGCTTAGGACCCTCTGTCAGCTGTTTTGGATCCCAGCAATAAACGACCAACTTCGAATCACACAAGTCCACATAGATAATTTCATGAACAATACTCTTTGAAATTTCAAGAAATGAAGCAGTGTTTCGAACTTTCAGTCGCCTATCTTCTCGTACTGGCTCATCAAGGCCACCAACATTTTGTGCATGGCTTGAAAATTGTTCGCTCCCAGAACGAGATTCATCCTCTAGGTTGGTACGGTCTCCCTTGCACAAAGTATATATCAATGATATACCTGACTTTTGCTCATTGTATTCTTACCATGTATGGTAATAATTTCATTGTGGATTTCGGTAGGATTTTTTTTTTTTTTTGGCATGCAAAAATCGCATCCTTCCCCCACCCCTCCCCATTTTACTACCGTTGACCAATCTATAATATAATGACAGAATGTATTCAACACTGATGCTGATATTTGGGGACAAGAATGTGCTTTAACTTTCTTGTTGCACACCATTTACAGATTTCAGAATTTTTTATTAGTTTGAAAGAAATGGCTTTTTTCTTATTATCAAACCAAAGAAACTTCAGTCAATGAGATTATTCGATGATTTCATCATTATTTTTTTTTTTTTTTTTGTGGCAAACAAACCCTACGTCAAATAACAAGGACTGTTTTGTCCTACATAGCTCATGATATTAAGTTCCTTTTTCAGACAGAAGTTGAAAACACAATACAAATATAGAGTAATGACGTTACTTTTGTTGTACTAAGCAGTGTTGTTTTCTTATATCCATGAGTATGAAGAAAAATGGAACATTGTCCAATCGATTGAAAGCTAAAGCAACAATACCCACAACAACCCCAACAACAACAACAACAACAACTACAACCACAAAAACAACAACGACAAAACAGAGATACGTTCCTATCCAAGCCATATGCATATTATAAAAACAAACAAACAATAAACAAGCAACAAACAAAACAAAAAATTACTTGAGTGTGGTTATCATGCTGTCTTTCGTATCAATAAATACACTTTTAAATGTATTATAGCATTTGAAAATCCTGATATTTTCCTCAAATCCTATATCTTCGTTTCCAGTTTCATAATTGGATTTAAAATATAAAAAAAATATATATATATATACATATCAAAATTGTTTGTAATTGGTGGCCATCATGGAAAAATGTGACATTTCCAGCGGTTGGCAGTACACACAGTCCATCCTTTGGATTTCGTTTCCTGGATTTCAGTTCATCCAATTATGCCTGGACCAGCTCTGAGGATAGAAATGACGTTATTTTCAGATTCATACGCTTTATCTTTCTCTGTCTTTCTGACTCCATTTATTCCATGGCAAACTCCCAAGAAGGGCTAAGAAGCTCTGAGCCGATTCACTGTTTTGCAGGAATGAAAAGAAAAAGACTCCGGAAATCGCATTTCATCTTCAAAAGTAAAGTTTACAGTCAGTAATGACCACATTACTCGAGGTGTTAGGAGATTAGTGGCTGCAGATAACAGCTGGTGCTGTGGAATAAGAATTAACACATATATAACGAGCGCAGCGGCCTTGGCCGATCTACATTTACCTGCTTGAGGTTGTTGCGGTTATTTTCAGCTTCGAAACACTTCATAGTTTTATAACCATTTTGCACTGGAACTTTATATACCATGGCAGCCATTTCACTAAAAGGTTACGGCCAGGGACCTTGGATATATTGGAACAACTGTAGGAAACATCAACAGTAATATTATAGTATTCAGAAAATGAAGTGACACTGGACTCTCTGCACGTTTAATACGCGTTTTGAGCAAGATTTGGCAAGAATAATGAGTCAGAATCGTTTTTCACTCACTGCCGTGAAGGCCTAGGTTCCAACTTAGACACACTATTAACATTATGTCTTTCGATCAGGAAACATTTTGGTGACGAATTCTGATATTTGGGTCACTGCAAAACGAATTGATTGATCGACTTCTACTGATATTCAGATTCATATCCTCTCCACCCCCCCCCCCAACCTCTCTTTACTTGTCTGAATATAGATCTACAACAAAAACATACATATGATATCTATTTTCAGTCCATCGGGAGAAGATCAAGATGAATTTCTGTGACTTTGTGTGGTTTTAGCGTCGGCAGATTCGCATCGAAAGACGGAAAAAGAGAGGAGTGTTGTTCTGTAAAAAGAACGAACACACACACACAACACACACACACACACACACACACACGTACACACACACACACACACACACACGCACACACACACACATACACAAACACACACACAGTGCCATTACGTTATCATCGGGTTTTAAAAAAAAAATAATAATAGGTGACCTGCACATCAGCTTTCAAAACCGCTTCTGGCTTTGGTAAAATGGCACTTGTTTTTCACCCCGCCCGAAACATTTCAGGCATCAGGCAAGCGCTATGGTAATGTCAAGCTTCTCGGTGACCTTGTGAAAAGTGTTGTGAGTTCAGACCCTAATAGGGGATGGAACAAATTAGAATCTGCCGGTTATTTCTTCAGTGATATATCCGTCATCTGATTCGTTGGATATTGAAACGCACTATATAGCCTTCTTAGATAAAGGATTATATTATTTTATTTCGGAGTTTGCTCGTTACGCACGTCAAAGAACCCTTGGCCAGTTAAACATCGGGTGAAGAGCAGGCGGGGACGCCGCTGCCCGGGCAAAATTTCCAAAGTACAACCCACAGAAATTCTTCTCATCGAACTGAGCACGCAGTTAACCTCCAGATAATCCTACCCGCTGAATTTGTTTGTTTTTCTTAAGCCTTTCAATCCTAAGAGATAGGATTATCTCGGCTTTTAGAAGTTGTCAATTTTTGCTG
>JBCAUA010070407.1:0-11039 GCA_038406235.1 Peronia verruculata
CACACACACACACACACACACACACACACACACACACACACACCACACACACACACACACACACACACACACACACATGAAAAAATGTACACAGAGCAATCATTTAAATTGTGACGCCGATGCTGTCATATCACTAAACCCCATTCTAAATCCTGACTTTAACGTCAGTCCTGACATGAACTTAGTCTTTATAGAAGTAGATAAATACAACAGGGATATCGTTATCGGTTTAAGTCCGCTTTCCACGAGTGAAAAAACACAGGGGTTATGTTGAATTTGCATGCCATGTCTGAGCTTGGGCGTGCGTCGAAGACTTCTCCTCTCAAAATCGGATCTGATATTCAGAATCTGATACTTCCGATCTGTAAAAGACAGTCTGCTTCACTTCCGGTCTGCATGCCAGGCAATATGGCCGAGGGCTAACTTCCGCTCCTAGTTCCTAACAGATCACGTCTCGTCTGCAGTTGCGATTTGGGTCGAGCTGTGCTCCATTTGAGACCAGTTTTGGACTTCTTTTCTTTTCTTTTTTTTTTGTGCTTTCTGAGGAGGATTAAAAAGTGAGAAAGCTCTTAATTGTCCTTAGAAAGCCTAATTGTTGTAAGTTCCATTCCCATAGTTTGAGAAAATTGTGATACGGCCTTTGAACGCCGATATGTCAAAATGAAAAATTCACGAAATATGAACTGTGTCAATGTTCGTAATCGGAATTCGCTTAATTTTCATAAGAAAGTGTCAAAGTTCTTTATATTTGATATTTTCTCAAATCAAAGGAAGTGGCAGGTCACAGAGTTATGTCCTCTGTATTGAAGAAATTTACGCCTTTGTGAAAGTCCGCTTTGTTAGCGTGTGATAAAGCAAACATATTAAAAATCCTGGAATTGTCAGCTGGCCATTCTGATTCCAATGTTTTGCTCATCTTATCAGGAGATCGTTGCGCCCTGCCATATTACTTCCCTTTGCCAGACAAAAGCGGTGTTGAACAAGCAATACTAGAGGAGAAAATCATTTTATTTCTTGTCATTCGAAAGACCGATCACCAATAATATTGATAAAATTATAACATGAAGAAGAAAATATTCTCTATGTACATTTTTTTCGTTTTAAAAAATTATATGTTACAAGCAAAGAACGCAGATGTATTTTTCCGTTTCTTCTTTACACTGTTTGTTCAATACCGCTTTTGTCTGGCAAAGGGAACTAAGAGGACTTGACACATTTATCTTCCATTATCACTAAACATCCTCTTGGCATCATTTCTTGTTGTTGTTGTTTTTTTTGGGGGGGGGGGGGAGGTTCAGACCAATTTCCCCTATGCCTTATTCGTCATCAAAATCTAAGATATTTTAACTGCTTTTCCTGTAAATGGACGAGAAAGTACCAAATAAGAAAAAAAAGGGATGAATGATCATTGAAACTGGCATTGCTTTCTCTGAGAGTGTACGAGTGAGTATTTAATTACAAAAAGGTAGACCTAGTCATTAAAACATACGAAAGCTTGCAGAATCTTTGTTGAACCTTGTATTATTTGCATTGTATTTCTGTCGTCTGTTTCTCTATCTGTTATTTCTCTGTCCTTCTGTTCGCCTGTTTGACTGTCTGTCTGTCTTTCTGTTTGTCTATTTGTCTCACCTGTCTATCTATGTCTGTCTTCCTCTCTGTTTCTCTCTATATGTCATTTTTTTTCTGTCAGCATTAACGATTTATTCAATTCTCCAGTCCAAGACAACGTCTCGACATTTCTGTATTGTCACATTTACTAGACGCACACGTGTAAAGGCACATTCATATCTCATAATTCTTTCCTTAAAGGACATATTTTTAACAGAATTCCGGCAGGAATAATCAAGGCCAGACTCTCTTGCAGTAAACATTATCTGAAGAGATCTGAACTTTCCCGAGGAGAAATAATGGCACGATTTTCATGTATAGAAAGGACTTCCCACTCAATTTCTTTCCGACTTTCCAATCTTTGTGGCCGGCATCTTTAAGGGGCCTATGCTCACGGAATAAAAAGAAGTAATCTCGAGAAGCCATCCCAATCTAATCCATCTTTTAACCCTTCCCTTGCAATGATCCTTCTCTCTTTCTCTGTTTCCAGTGTATTCATATGGTCTGTCGCTTCTTACATGGCCTTGATCAGTGTCTATAGTTAGGAATTAGTTTAATATGACGTAGTCCAACAGAGGTACTAGTGTTCTGCTGAACATTAATGGTTCTAAGGATGCTTACATGAAAACAGACAGGAGGAAGGTATGGAAGAAAAGATTAACTGTGCGAGGGTTACTATGAAAGTTTCCGGATTCGCATAGAAAGAATGGATGCTGTGCATGATTGCATCTTGTAAACCAAGAATTGAAGCATTCCTGCCACTTTAAGCTGTCATTGTCGTGACCTCTGCAACAAAAAAAAAAAAAAAATCAATAGCTTTTTGTCATGACTGAAAACTTCCTTATACGCGGTCCTCTCCTGGTTTATGGCAAAAGAAAGAAGTCACAAGGTGGCAGGTCAGGTGAGCAAGGTTGTGGTGACAAACATTTTGATAATGTTCTCCGTCAGTTCTTTTGTAACTGTCGCGTGTGGACACTCGCATTGTACCCAAAGCAGTCTTCGGGTGCCTTCTTGCTCTGCGGGTCTTTTTCTTGCGAGGATCGGGATGTACCTCCATGGTTCCTCCTAGAAGCAGTTAGATAGTTAAACTAAGAATGCACAATTTCCTCCGTCTCTTTTCCCTTCTCTAGAAGTTTAGGCTCGTATGAGTGAATAACAGATTTTTTTTTTCCCAAAGATTTTCTCTGTTCCCTCTAGTTCTGTTCTTCCATGCATTTTTCCTAGCCTCACTCCGCTCTTCTACATGTTCTCCTTTCATGGCTCCCAGGAGGATCATGTTTGTTGGAGAGCTGTTTCATATTCTTCTCTACTCCTGATGCTGCAATAAAAGATTGTCTTGAAATTGACTACTGCCCTCTTTTCCTCTATACTATTGGACCACGTCTTTCTCTCTTAGTTTTCCCTTTAGTTTTTTTTTTTTTTTTGACGTTTATGGTTTCCCTAAGGTTGATTTGGCCAACCAACAGGACACTAGTGTTCTCTGTTTCTGATACTTGTTTGCGAGAACAAGAGTTTCTCCAGATTTTTTCCTCCAATTCATTCCTACGTTAGCACTGTGCAGTCATATCTTAATCTTGTAGCTTTGTCTCTCCACTTTTTTTCCCTCTATAGGTTCCCTGAGACTGGCCATCTGTCCAAATGTGCAGCCTGTCCTCTCTCTTTCCGGCCAGTGGGGCATGTGCAAATAACTGGCTTTCCGCAAAATTCTCCACTATCCACATTCTTGCTTATCTTCCTCTCACCTGCTTTCTTGTCGCTCTTTTTTTTCTGTTTTTTTTTGGGGGGGGGGGGCAGGGGGGGGGGCAAATATGCGATTTACTTTTTTATATCTATTTCTGAAGCAGTTTATATGAAACTTGGAATGAATTCAGAGCAAAACAGTACACTACTACTACTACTACTACTACAACTACTACTACTACTACTACAACAACTACTACTACTACTACTACTACTACTACTACTACTACTATCACACACACGCGCGCGTGCACACACACACACACACACACACACACACGCACGCACGCACGCACACACACACACAAAATTCTCAGAGGGGATTTTTGATAGCATTTTAAGTTTCTCAGAAGTTTGAGATTTTAGGATCAAATTTTTGGAAAAATTCTTGACCTTTTTTATACGCCCGTTAAAAAAAATGTAGAATAGTGAAAACAATAAGGTAGCTATAAAAGATCTGTTCTGACCATTTTAAGCTATTGAGTTGAAAAGAAAGTAAACAAAATTTCAAGCAAATCGGTTGGGAAATCTAGAAACCTATTTTTAGTGACATTGCACAATATCGGGTAGCATAATCCAAGATTGCGGCGGTTTGCCATGGTAAATATGAGTGGATTTTTTCTGTTGTTTTCCTCTAATTTGATCATGCCGAATTCGACGGTAATGATTAAAATAATCTCCCCCTCCCCCGCCCCCCCCCCAGTGGTTTCCAAAATGACTCACAGTCCCCTCACCCTCCCACCCCCTGATAATATTTTCATTGAGCTTACATGTATTTAGAGGAATAGCTGATGTCACGTGTTCTTGGTGTTGAGTAGATGTGGTCGTGACTTTATATGTGGCAATCAGGCGGTGGATGCGGACGAGACAGACACGACAGCGGAGAAATGAAATGAAACAAGAGTCCTCCACGTCGAACAATAATGCAGAATTTAATGTAGGTGATCGACAACATTAACCACTTCAGGTACAGGGCAGCTGTCTAACACTGGCGTGTATCGCACTCGTTGAACTCTTGCATTCCGTACTATGTGTACTCTACACCCTGTTCTCTTTCACTGACCGGGTCTGTATTTATACACACATCAACCATCGAGAAGCTTAATTCTAGTGCTTTCTCGACACGACTGGTGTGTCACGTGATATAGCAAACACACATGCACGGTCAAGGCTAGAACCGCCCAGACCCTTCGAGATACACACTGGAACACACACGACCTCTTCTGACCCTGCGCTATAAATAGCTACATGAATGTGCATACGACCTCTCGCGTAGGCACTGCACAATAGGATTCGTTACAGCTGATGTAAGTGAAGAATAGCTGGCGTGTGAATAGCGTAAAGTGACCCAACCACTAATTCACAGCAGAAATCATAAAAGGATTTTTACCAAACATTGAAAACACCTTAGAATGGAGATCAGCTTTTTTTTTTTTTTTTGGTACCATTTTCATATTCAGAAAAGACCAATCTTTTAAAAGAAACCAAAAACCCAAATTCGAATATTTTGAGCAAAACCCCACTTCAGGACAACCCCCATCTCCCCCTGCCATCAACAGGGAGGTAAAACTGTGGTGGTGCTCGAACTGTGAGGATATAAATAAGACTGGAATGCAAATCGGTTAAGGTTCATTTTCGTTTTAACTATGTGGAACTGAAAATAACAGACAATTCCAGTGACTGCCAAATATCCACAGTTAGTGTTGTTGATGTTGCATGTAAACAGTTACAGAAATGTTTGTGCCCAACTGTATTCAATCCAGAAAAGAGATCACTTCTGTTTTAAAACAGAGTCAACGGTGAACAAATAACCAATCTATTATAAAGATGTTCTGTGTAAGAACACTTGTCATATTTGTACACAGACGCACATGAAATCCAATTAGACGAGAACTACAACTGCTTCCTGGCTGGAAGTCTCTGAACTCTATTGACATCGTATGACTAAGGAAATTAAGACCGTAGTGGCAATACCAGCACCAATATCAACGCCAAGTTCTGGTGTTTTTTAGTTCGAAGATCGCACAGGAAATTACCCAGGCACTGCTTATTGTGATACCGATGGACAGAACTTCACGAGAGCCTCTTATACAGTATCTGATGACGAATACTTATTCTTTTTATTCTGTAATTAGAGCAGGTGTTTAAGCAGTCAGGATTAGTACAGTCAGGCAATGCCCATGCGTCCAGCATTTGCTATTTGATTAAAACACATACTCTTTGTGTACACTAATAAACTTTAGAACCTCCTGGTCCGAAAATTTCTCTGGAATTATCAACTATTAACTGTCCGAATATCTGCAAGATGTTCGAAACATTTAGCAATCTGACTTAACTACGTAGACTACAGAAATCAAGGAAGATGTTAGTAATCTTTTATCCATATCTAGAACTCCAGAATCGTTAATTTACAACAACAACAACAACAAAAAAGAGCAACAAAAGAAGAGAGAGAAGATTCCGTTAGCAGCAGAGATTGTTACGAGAGCACGTCGGACTAGGGAACGTATGCATGAAGGCTTTTGCACGAAGCAGGCTCACATCATGGGAAATGCACTGCTTTTTTACATAGAGCCACTCTGATATCAGCTCAATCTCGGTGATGTGTCATCCCAATATGATAGTTGAAAGATATTACAAATTTACAACTGCAGACTTCCGCTTTGAAAGCTGCTTGAGAGACATTTTCGGTTATTGCAGAATATGCTAGGCAATGGTCCTGCTGATCTCTCAGGCAATAAAATTCTAATAGCATTGTATCGAAGAAAACTGTCCTAGCAACACATTTGCAATAGGACTTTCCAAGTTTTCTTTTCTTTTATTCTTTTTCTCCTGTCATTTATGCGATTAGGTGTCGTGAGGGAACCAGTATAACTGGTGCTTTCTATTTTTCTGTTTGTTTTTTCTTTCTTATCAGAATAAAATGAAAACAGATAGGCCAGTTCTGTAACCAGAGGAAATAGGAAGCTATGGACGCAATCAACGCGCTTGTAATTGATCGGAAGATCATAGATTTTACGATTTTGTAATTCTTGTGACCTAGGGGCTTGCTTTTCTGTGCCACATCATCAGATGTTTGACCCTTTATTCTACATGACAAATGAGAGAATGAGATATGGTGAGACTGAATTTGCTGTGAAAGAAATATAGAGAGAGAGAGAGAGATTTTGCAAGAGATGTCTTGGGTAAGAAGTTGATCAAAAACCCATACTTGAAATATAAATACCTATAAAACATGACATGTTACCTCATGGTATGGATGATGATAATTCTCAGATCCATAATGGAGTAATAATGTCAGCGTGCTGAGGGCAAAAGACAAAAAATAAGGAACTGTTTATCGATGATGGGTAAAAAGAGTATGACAAGTTAAAAGCTTGTAAAATATTAGGTAGAAATGGAAAATCAAAGTAACTTCTGGGTGATGTTGAGTATTTAAGTGAGGAGAGAGGAGGGGCACTAGAAGAAGCGAGAACAATCGACCATTTCAACCCCCCTTTAAATTTGCCACAGCTCTGTATTGAATTATCAGGAGATTCATGACGCGGAAGTAATTTTGCCGTGACAGGCCGCTGTCACTTGTAACCACTATAGTTGACCTCAGCAGAAACACACTGACAAATGCGGTTGAAGTTTCACTTCTATGTAGCCCGATGTATGCATAATTATGTTGCAGTGACAAACTACGTGAAGAGTTGCTTATGTTCAGAATAGCTGAATGGTTATTTAATCACGTAACATTTGTAACACACATGTGTAGGAGACTCAACAAGAACAGGGCAGCGGATAGTGATATGGGCGGATGTTTGAAATGAGAAGAAGAACCGCTGTAAGAAGACATCTTCAGCCGTCGTCATGGGTGGAATATGATGTCACTAACCATTCAGTTCCATCTGCTTAATCAAACTTTACTGTGAGACAAACCGCTCATTAGGACTAGTCTGTTTTCTCACAAATTGAACAAAAGAAAATCAGATGAAAGAGATTCACAGCTGAAATCATTAGAGCGTCCCCACATGTGGAGGTGACAATTCTGTTGTCTGAGACCCGGTGACCTACTCGACCCGTTGTGTCTGGCACAGCAAGGAGTTACTAAAGCGTATCTTGAAGCAAACACTCACAAGCGCTGACACCTTGAGTGACAATCGCCATATTGAAGCTCAGCACGTGCTCAGCAAGCCGGAAGCCAGGCTTTATCTCGCCGACATTAGCGGTCGTCTTCACTTTGTTGCAGACAGCTATTTATAAACATTCTGAAGTGTCGTATCCGTTAGAGACGGTTAGATCCACTTTATATTTTGTTTTTCATAGCCTAGGGTTTGAGAGTTTCAGTTTTGTGTTTAGGAGTGGTTTTGAGCGATTCAATTGCAATATTATTTTTGTTTTTAAGAGTGTGTTCGACAAGGAAGTTGATAAGCATAAGAAATGTGTTCTTCTTTGTCGAGAAAGGACCCCAAGGGTTACTCAGGTGATATGACCGCCCTGTCTGCAACTCTTTCATTTACTACTATATCTATCCATCATAATGAGAAAACCTTTATCTGATTGATACCATAATTACGCCTTTTGAGCTGCCCACAAATACCTCAAGAAAATCCGAGATGTCTCGTTCACTAACTATGCCTGAATCTCGACCGAAAGGTAAAAGTGTGATGAAAGAAGCACAATCTGTAGACATATATCATACAGATCACTCGCGGCGCGGCATGAATTTAGCACTGATAAGGGAAGGAATATGAGAAACGAGTCTGGGGAATATGATGACCACATTATTACTTTTTTTTTAATTAACAGACCCACCAATTTCTCTCTAACTAAGAGTCTCGTCAGCTTCCTCAGGATTATCCCGATTCATTCTTTCATCATTGTTACGAGCACGTATTTTCTCGTCATAAAAAAAGTGGACACCGATTCATTCCCACGACCGATTTCAGCCTGGTCAATACCAGATAGAAAAATCTTGCCATTCTCCCCTAGAGCAAACCTAATCAGCACTCTCAGGTTCGAGCCCTTTTTTATTCCTTTCTTTTTCCCTGTCTCTCCTATCCCTCTCTCTCTCACTCTCTCCTCTCCTCTCTCTCTCTCTTATCTCTCTACTTCTCTGTCTCTCTCTAACTCTTTCACTCCTCTCTATATCTCAGGCCATTTCTGGCCAGCTAAGCCGCCCCATTAAGAAAGGAGCATATTTTTCGGGCTGATTTTCTCAACCAAGGACAGACCTGGAAGTTGTCATGAAAAACCTAAGCATAAAGAGAGAGATTATTAAGTAATAAATAAAACAAGTTTTTACAGTTCCTGAAGATGAAGATGAGTTAACAAAATTATTAAAATTTCTATATTCAGGCATGTTTTTCTGTACAAAAGTTGAAAAACCGTTTAACATCTATGAAACATATTCCAGAGAAGTTCCAGCTGATATTTTAGTTCAGTTTTTTCGACAAGACTATGTTTTAGTACTCAAGGAAAAATCTGCTCTAGATTTTTACTTGGACACCACAGTGTGAAAAGGGGGCGGATATTTGGATACGATTATAATGATGATAGTGACTGTACATAAGCTGATTCTCTTTGCTGAAAAATTTACTTCCACTATGTTCTTCGTACTTGATATGCAATATGTTATACATTATCAAAACAGAGATTGTACTTAAGATTTAAGATGGACCTTTGGATGGGTCTACATCTGTGTACCAATCCGGGGGTCAACTGTGTGGTTATCCCATGCAACCAATGCAAATAACTGGCTGGTAAAATCCAAAAAAGACAAAATCGCTTTTTGGCGCCTTTTAGATTTGAAACGTAATTAGTTTGACATTTAGAGTTTAGTGTGGTAAAAATGCAAGTTAGATTCAAATCTTAAATGGCGCCAGTGTTAAAATATTGCCCTTTAGAACAAATAGAAGAAATCTCACCTCTTATACGGACCTTGTAAAGATCTAATAATTAGGTACCGTTCTTGCTTTCGTCTAACAGTCAATCCAATTTGTCTGGCTCCTCTGACTTTGGGTAGGTAACGACTATTGTGAATACTTAGTAGTTTACATGGAAGAACATTTTTGGGGACTGAGTGTCTCCACAAAGAGGACGCTTTGACCCTAGAATGAAAAGAAACATTCGCCGGGATAAAGAACTCATTTGGGCTGAAAATGCAGAGCATTTCTTTGAGTCGTAACAGATGAGAATGTAGTCAATGTCAAAATACGGCGTCTCGGAAAGTAATGAATATATGAATGAATTAATCATGACGGATGAGCAAAAATAATACAGAAAGGAGATTAATGAGGTAGGCTGAAGAAAGAATAAATGACAGGGAGACAATCCCAATATACCGAGCTTCATCATTGGTATTCGAAACATTTCAGGCCAGACTAAAAATAAAGAGAGCATATATAGAATCAATTTGTTTAGCAGAAAATGTTAACTCTAAAATAAATCGTAAAAGTGCCCTGAGAAAATGTTGTTCGTTGAATAGCTCGCAATTATACGACTGTTTTGTCCTATACATTTTGCGATGGGTAGTGAGACTGGAGACAATTTCCAATTGCTTGCTGTTTCAGGGTTCTTAGTAGATAGGCAGGCCTTATGGAGTGTCACATCTTTAATAAATTATAATGTGCCAAAGATATTTACGGATATGTCAGGGAGAGATTCTGGAGACGTGCGGCGACGGCACAAGGGCGGCTGGTGGCTAGTATTTCCCACCAGAGGAGAAAACTAAAACTGTAGGTCATGAAGTGCCTTCTGCCAGATTGCAAAGATGGCAAATAGTGTTAACCAGGGATTTCACGATAAATTGCCCAGGGGAAGAGAATTCAAATATTAGCCACAGAGGGCCACTTTCAACACTTTTAATATATGAAAGTGAGTAATGTCAAATGTGATAGTTCTTGGCTAATTTACCGATTAAGTACAAGGCTGTAATAGAAGAAACATGCTTAGTAGTCATTAATCGTCTCGCTCAAGGAAATGTCAACAAGGAGGCGTTATCTCAGCAAAATTTTACATACTTTTCACTGTAAATTTAACACACAACATAGACACCATACAAAACGCACATACATACACACACACGCATACAGACGCACGTGCACAGTAACATACAGCTGTTTCGAAACAAGACTGAATGCTAGTGCTTCACTGGCATGGGATTGCTTGAAATTGGACAGAATATTACTTAAACACTTCGCATTTGCATTTAAAATAACGATCTTGCAAACATTCTGAGACTCTCCAGGGAACTAAGAGGAAATTTACGAAAGAATGGACAAAATGACGAAAAGAAGGAGAATCATACAGCGATAATCATTAGATCCCGAACTTTTAAAGCATCGCTTACACATGTCTTGTGATTTAGTAAGAATATAAATATATATTTCTAAAGAAAAGAACAGTTACTGAGGAGTTATTTTAAAAAAATGGCTCATACCTATTTCAAGATGAGAAGTAATGAGACTTAAACATTCACCCCTATTCCTTTAGAAACAGATCTTTTTATTTCTATGTTCTTGTTTCGACAAGGAAACCCCACGTAATTTTGTCCTTCTGTCCGATCAATTTCTACCACATCGGTCATCAGTTACTCTTGCGGTGGTGGGCAAGGAGAAGGCTGTAAGAATTACCTATCTATCTATCTATCTATCTATCTATCTATCTATCTATCTATCTATCTATCTATCTATCTATCTATCTAT
>JBCAUA010070417.1:0-11039 GCA_038406235.1 Peronia verruculata
ATAGATAGATAGATAGATAGATAGATAGATAGATAGATAGATAGATAGATAGATAGATAGATAGATAGATGCATGATGCCAGGCAGTTTCCAGGACATATTTAAAGATAAAAATATAACATGACTTAATCTTGAACTTTTGTCGGTTTGCGACTGGTGCCGCATATACATATATATATACATGTAGAGTGCACACAACCTATATCGACATCGCTTATAAAGGCATTTCTCATTTATCCACATGATTTATGAAGTTCGGATTTTTTCAGTCTTTATTGTTAGTAAATAGATTCTTCAATATCATCCTCTCCTTTTGATTTCTCTTATATCGACATGTCGATCAAACTCACTAAACTGTACAGGCCTTATTTTTGTGCACAAGAAATCTCCTCGTCCTTCACTCGCTCAAACTAGAATTTAGAAGAGGAGCGCGGCGTTCCCTTTGTGTGTCACGCTGGGTGGCCAGGGAAGGAGAGTAGTAATGGGCACAGTAGTCCTATAATAAACCCACATGTGACACCCTGCACCGGTGGCGCCCCTCGAAGGGAAACAAAGAGGCTTGTGTCTAATTTGGACAACCGTACTGTTAGCGGGGGGATAGGGTCGTTCTGTGTGTGTGTGAGTGTGTGTGTGAGTGTGTGTGTGTGTGTGTGTGTGTGTGTGTATGTCTTTCTGTAGGTCAACATGTGACGCGTTTACGCATCCACCCATGTGCTGTCTAGATCTAGATCTAGTCAGACTTACGCAGCGAACTGGTCTCGTGTTTCTTACGGATCGTTAGAAATCACTTTCACTTGTATCAGTAGCAGAGCTAATCCTTGCCCTTTGCTTTCTTGCAAGTGAAGAGCTGCAGACCAGTCCTTTTCAGGGCCAAATATCATAATAAAAAGTTTAAAAAACAAAAGGACGCGGGCTGATTTTGTCGATTTTGTTTTCTGTGATCAAGGGCAATAACTCTCAATATTTCGATAGGGGCACGGTTGTTTTCCCTTACCACATCAAATGCAGTACTATTAAATGCTATTATTGTAGTGACCTACCTCTGCAATGAAAGAACACCATCTTAAGGAGGTTTTTCTTATATCGACTTTATATTATATAAAACAAACAATCAAACAAACAAACAAACAAACAAACAAACTGTCCTTATACAGATATATATCAATATGAACAAATTAAAGATATATACAGCTTTTATGACAGGACACGAAAATCGAAAACTCCCATTTTTTCACTGACTCAACGGTCCCCTGGCTTCCTGTGGGTAGGGAAGCCCGAGGTATAGCCTTCTCGGATAAGGGCGAATATTTTTCGGAGGTCCCGTGGGTACGTTACGCACGTTAAAGAACCCTTGGCAGTTGAAAATCGATGTAAGAGTAGGCCTGAGTGCCGCTGTGGTGGCAAAATTTCAAAATTCCAAATTTCTACCCACAAAAAATTTCTCAGCAAAAACTGACAACTTCTAAAAGCCGAGATAATCCTGTCTCTAAGGATTGAAAGGCTTAAGAAAAACAAACGGCTTTTATGACAAAACATAAATATATGAGTTGAAATGAGACGTTAACGGAAGTACAGATATAGGAGAAAGCTAGATCGAAACCAGAGGTTGAATTAAATGTAGAAAACTAAAGTTATTGATGTGTAAATGATGCCGTGAATTGCAGCTCAACAGAGACCACAGAGTCTTAGAGCAAAGCTGCATCTGCAGAGGAGCAGTACAACCAACCGTTTGCAGAGAACATCTTACCATAGAGGACAATATGAAGTTTTTATAAGATCGGCTTCTTATATAGAGAGTAAATGATAATAGTGTTTTGTCTTACCTTCATGAAAAGGCGTTGCCATGATTCCTCCACAAGCGGTGGCTTTAGAAAGAAAACGTCAATCCCCGTATGGTATGGCAAGACTCTTGCACTGAGTGAGTCGCACCGAGCGCAGGGCCTTCCAAACTGATAGGGAGACGCCTGAATCTATCGCTTGTAACGGCAGGATTTCAGACTCTTGACCTGTCTGTCTGTGAGCCCGGGGCATGAGGACCGTGGTCAAGATGACATATTTTTAACCCTATTTTTGCCGTTCTATGGTAGATCTAGTTAAGTGACGTATGCAGCCTTTTGATTATAAGAAAGTAGGATGATCTCGGCTTTAAGTGCCTGTCCTATTTGGTAGGAAGGAAATTTTCCTCGAGAGAAATATGCAGTTAGGAAATGTTTCTACGACAGTGACGTCTCCGCCCACTCTTTACTCGATTTTTAATCGTCAAGGATTCTTCAAAGTGCGCATACGAGACCTTGGAAGTACATTACATATGATCTGAGAAGGCGATACATTTTGGCTTTTAAGGCCGAGATAACCCCCGCACTGGAGATTGAAAGGCCTAAATTCAAATCAGCACATTTTGGCTTTCTTATCTCAAAACCAGGGGACCGTTGAGTCACGGAAAAAAAATGCAGGTTCTACTTAACTCTCGTAATCCTGCCCAACTAGTAGGATTCGAATTTCTAACCTACAACGTGAGTCCTCTCCGAAAATTAGAGGCTCGATCCCTTGGACACAGAGTCCCTTGTAGAAGACCTATATTATCTTTTCGTTAATGTTCTATTTGAAAATTTTATTTGCTGCATGCTATTATTTTCAGTGAATTTTAAGCTTTGCTTAAATGTATGTAAACAGAATAAAAATCGTAGTTATGGAACAAAAAGTAATCTTCCAAAGCCAAACATGAATCGTACCAACATTATTGAGTACACTTTGTTGTGGATAGTTAATACATTTTGAGCATTCGCCCCTGTACACTAAAGGGTTAAGCTGTAAACTGTAAGGGTTTTGAATTTGTCAAGTGAGTCAATTTTAATAAGTCTGGGTCGAATCAATTGTTTAAAAAAAAAAAAAACATGTTTTCGACGGGCCGGAAACATATTTGCCATATAAAAACTGTCAATCAGACTTTTCTCTCTCTCTCTCTCTCTTTATTACTGCGTCTTTCATCCGCACTTTCTCAATTTCTCTCTATCTCTCTCACTCTTTCATTCATTTTCTCTTCCTTTTCTTTAAGTATTGTTCATCGTCAGTCTTTTTTTTTTTTTTCTCTACCAAGTTCTCTCTTTTTGGACCTTTTCTCAATCTCTCTCTTTTTTTTTTTTAATTTCAAGTTCTTTCTTATTTCTTTCTCTCCCTCTTGTGGTGTAGTCATCTACGTCCTTTTTAAAATCTTTCTTTCTCTCCCTGTTCTCTGTCTGCCTCTCTGTCTGTCTCTCTCTCTTCTATTCCATTCCTTTCTCCTTTGTTGTTACTGTTTTCTCCTGTTGCGAGTCGTCTTCTTTCTTGTGGTTATTGTCACTCTGATACGCAGGTTTGAGAGTATATGAGTGAGTGATTGAAAAAGTGAGTGTCAGTCAGTGAGTGAGTGGATGAATAAGCAGTCACTGACTGATTCAATCAGTCAGTCAGTCAATCGGGCAGATTCAATGACTTAGTATTTGGGTGGGCGAGAGAGTGGGTGAGTTGGTGTGTGAGTCAGTGAGACTGAGAATGAGTGAGTAAGTGAGTGATTGAGTGAGTGAGTGAATGAGTGACTGAGTAAGTGAGAGAGTGAGTGAGTGAGTGAGAGAGTGAGTGAGTGAGTGAGAGAGTGAGTGAGTGAGTGAGTGAGTGAGAGAGTGAGTGAGTGAGTGAGTGAGTGAGTGAGTGAGTGAGTGAGTGAGTGAGAGTGTAGTGCATTCATAAAGAAAGAGTATTTACATAAGGTCATATAAAAACCATTGCTACGTGTGCTGGTATGGCTCTTTTCGTGTATAAAACCGGTAGTAATGTACGCTAAGATAGGACTGTCATCGCCAGCTGTTAGGGTTGACTGTCCTTTTCTGCTCCTGAAATATCTCCCTTGACTGAAAGGAGATAGTTTTTGACCAGCTTTGTTACTTCCCGTTGCCAAGGACAACGGGTGCTGAACAAGCAGAATAGAGAGGGAATAATGACTTCGACACTCTTTGTGATGTACATTATAAAAAAAATATAATAAATAAAATAAAATTTAAAAAAAAAAAAAAAATCACTACATAGAGAAACTGATTTCTTCACATCGTAATCATTTTTGCAAAATATTTTGTGATCAGTTTTTCTCAGGGATATCAATCTGTCTACATGATAAAGTAGGAAAAGTTCCTGGCATATTCTTTATCAACACGACAACGTAAAGCTGGTAAATAATACCGGATTTGGGGCCAACAGAGAAATTACTGACAGCCAAAAAGTAGGAAATCCTACTCAAGTAGGAACTTTGACATCCCTGTTTTTTTAATAACAAAAGGAAAAAATGAATTTTTCCTTCTTTGAATGGTTTCTACTTTCTTCAACAACCCTTGCGTCTCGTAAAGGAAGGTATGAGCGCTGGTCAAAAACAATTCCCATGCTGATGATCACACAAAGAGTGCGAGTGTATTTACGTGCTTTTTCTTGGGTTCTCCACTGTCTCCTGCCCTCATGTGTGGTCTTCAGTGCTTTCTAAAATAATAACAAATCTGCAAAGACAGCGCTGCATCAAACGGATCTGTTATTGGCTTTTCTTGAAACGCTCGTAACCTAGGCCTGCAGATACATTGTATTCACAAGTTGCAATTGTGATCTTGCTACATGTACATGTATACATGTATAGAAGTGAAACCTGTGTACCCATGCATTGTTGTTATTAGCTCCGCTTGTTTAATGAAAACTTTCACCCTAAATTCCGTGTCCTATTGTCATTTACTGCTTTCTGCTAGCTTAACTCTGTGCAGTGGAGAGGCCAGCAAATATCATCAGGCTCCATCTTGATGTAGATTCTTTTTTTCTAGTTATTTTCTCTGCCCTTGGTCATGTCCCAAACCATTCCTAGAACCAATCCTTTGTCACTGGATAAGGAGACAGACTAGTAAGGAAAATCCTGTACGCAGCCATGCGCAGACAGACACACTATTAGACAGATGGATGTACTATTGAGGGACAGTATGGTCTAGTAAAATGCTCAGAAGGACTTGAAAAGATCATCCTGCAAGGAACAGTAGAGGGGAAAAGAAGACAGGGCGGACAAAGGAAGAAGTGGGCCGACAACATCCTTGAATGGACAGGAAAAAGCTTGGCTGTTACACAAGCACTCGCCCCCAACCGCACCAAGTGGAACCCCAGCTGGTCCATCGTTCATCCATCATGCAGCGCCCCTACGACCCTGGCGGGTTACAGGACCAGTAGCAGTAACTACCGGTATTAAGGGAAAGACAAACAGATTGAGACAGATCGGTGGAGTGGTAAAATGGGTGGATTAATGGATGGCTGGATGGATAAATGGAAGAACGGATGAATGGACGGCTGGAAGAGCGAATGGATGGACGAACGGATGGATGGGTGAAGAGACAGATTACAGATGGGCATATGAATAGACAGGCAGGGAGATGAATGCATCCATGGATCAATAATGGAAGAACCAGTGTACACATTTACTAACAGAAACACACATCTGCAGTCACATTAAACAATGAAGGGAATTAAAGCTAACAGCAAAATTTCAAAACAAAATTTAATGAAGTTCGTGATATATGTGTATGAATAATACAAGCAATATGAACACATGGAGATTTGTATATAAATGAATAATGCATATAATATCATCAAAATTTTCGTCACGTATAAGTATTTAGGCTGCAGACGCATCCCTCAACTATGTATGATCAAATGTGTCAGATGCGAGTCAGACCCATCTATCACGATCAAAGTCCAGTTTGCATGGTTTGCTATTTTGATCGCACAGTAGGAAATGCCGTCAATTTCAGACTGAATGACAGATGGGAGGAGCCTACCTTTATGGGAAGAGCCCGTCTTTATGGGAGAAGCCTGCCTTCATGGGAGGAGCCCACCCTTATGGGAAGAACCCACCTTTATGGAAGGAGCCCACCTTTAAGGGGAAGACTTAAGAAAGAGGTGAAAAATCCACCAGGGATGTCAATCTGTCTACAAAGAAAAGTAGGAGAAGTTCCTGATATATTCTTTAGCAACAAAAAACTAGGTACTTTAATGGTAGTACTTCAATGGTAAATCAATACTGGATTTGGGGCCAAAAGAGAAATTACTGACCGCCAAAAAGTAGGAAATCCTACCAAAGTAGGAAATTTGACATCCCTGATTCACCTATCAAGAATTTAGGGGGAAAAAAACAACAACAACAACAACAAAAAACTGCCTACTGTTGATCATAGTTGACAAGCAAAGTGAGCGTAAACTGAAGAGTGATAGTGTGATCTGGTCATAAAATATACAGCGAAAAGGTCAGAGACAGGAAAGATGGTTGGACAAAATATAGCTGTGGATCGTAATACAATGGGCTCCATCACCTATACCTATCTGTGCTGTCATATTCAATGTTGTCAAAACAGTACATGTAATTAAAAATAGGGTAAAATTACATGAATAACACAACTCAGGATCTCACAAGTCAAACAAATAAAAATTACATGCAATAAGGAAACCCATCTCAAAGATCAGCCTTGCATATTTTTGTTCTCCTATGGACTGACGCAATCTCACACAGAGCTGAACTCAAAAAACTAGGTCTGACATGGTCATACACAGTAAATCTCAACTGTCAAGAAACACTGACAAACTTCTGTCAAATCATGAATGAATGAATGTGTAATATCACTTGTATGTGTACAAACTAATATCTTCATGACTTCTTTCCACCTGCACTCCTTCATGTAGCTATCTGAGGTACCACGGAATAACAAAATCTGACTCACCAATGATGTATTTTCACATGTGGAGTTTCTTTCTGTTCATAATCTAGTAACAATAACTTGCTGCATGAATGATATCACATGCATAAAAATGGCTATGTTTTACATGCTGCTTAGTTTATAAAAGAAAAAAGAAAAAAAAAGGACAAAACCAAATAGAACAGAAGTTAAAATTATAATTGTAATATCCTGTTTTTAGAAAATATGACATATAGGTTAATTTTTCTCCTGAGGTTCATGAGACTCATAAATTTGAGGTATCATAAATGACAGTTTGGATTTTATTCTTATCATTATTAGCTTAGTTTGCATTATTTTCAGCTTTTTATCCAAAAGGAAATGTTTCCTCCAAGTATTACCTTACTACTCAAATTTACTGGGAAAACCATCCACTGCAGAAAGACCCTCACTATCTATTTCATTTCCGAATCATTCAGTTGAAAAATAACAGTACCCAAGTTTGATTCATGTTTTCTAGGGAAAAAAAAAAAAAAAGGGGATCCAATCTACCATAAAGAGAGTACAAAATTTACAATAAACAGTTAAAACCTTTAACTTTTCCTGGAGAGCATCTTTCCTTCTTCCCTCTTCTGTGATGGTGTAGTCATAGAGACTTTCACTAATGATGGCTACAACCAAACTTGCCATTTATTGAAATATCCCTGCTGCCTTTTGTGCAAATATATTGCAGATTCAATGCAAAAAAAAAAAAAAAAAATCCAAGGAAGTACATGTATCATATCCAATGTACATGATACACTTGAGCGATCTTATGAACATAGATAAGAGTCTGTTCTGTACATTTTACTGATCATGTAATTTGGTTTGATGAGTGTCATAATCTGATACATGTAACACCTTATCTCTCTACCAAAGGCATCGCTATTGCCCAATTCATAGAACATGTTAAAGCATTGGTGCATATGACTGCAGTTGTCCTCTACAGTACATGACTGCAGTTGTCCTCTACAGTACTATTTCTGGCCAATACAGAATATTTGTACTGTAAATTAAATGAAAATGTGGTAATGTAAAACACGTCAAATATAACAATAACAACAGCAACAATTAAACAGGCATTCCATTTATTAGCATGAGCTTACTACGGCAAAACAAAATGATGGCAAGACTAAAAATAAGTGAAAAGTTACGGCAAACTACAAGTAAATCACAATATAGATCAAGCACATGAAAAAAAAATGGACTGAGAACTTTTTTTAGTATTAAATACAACAACAAAATCATCCAATAAAACTGATATGATGATCCAGAAATTAAATGATATAGATTCAATGCAGGCTACACAATCAAAATGGATGATCAGATATGTGCAAAGAGCAAACTGTTGATAGACCAAGTGGAGAAGTGGATTTCAGAGTTTCATCAGTATTCATCCTAAAAGTATCAAGAGGTCTGGTCAGAGACTTAACTCTTTGTCTGTTGAACAACGCTCAGAGCGTTACACGGTCTGTCCTAGTTTCACTGAATGGCGCTCACAGTGTTGATGGACTTTTTGCTATTTTTAACCAACTATTCTTCTAATCCAAGTTTTCACTAGTCTTACTATGATTTCATCACTTCCGTCCATGCTGTTTAAGCAGAAATTACAATAGTGTGCACAGCATTTCTTTAGTTATTGTTCAGTTTTCACTTCAAGAAGCAAGTTGTTGTTATCTTTTTTGATCGAGAAGATGGCAACTGCAAGGCCTAAATGTTTCACCGCCCTGAAAGCCTTACAGAAATTTCAGGAAAGTGAAAGTGACGACAGTGAAAGTGTGGGAAGTGATCTCAATACATTCAACGATGAATCAAGTGGCGATGAATCAGCTGATGGGAGGGGGCCATCACCCCATCCTGGACCAAGTAGTGGTAGAAGAGGAAGAGGGGATGGAAATGAGACACGTACAGACAATCAACATCTAGATCAAAGCCAGTGGAGAGATGTTTCAAACAGTGGGGAACCTGTTCAGACAAAATATAATTTCTGTTTCCTTCCAAGGGACTTCACAAATCCTTGTATCCAGATACCACTTGATGATACCTCATCACCTTTAAGATTGCTTCAAAGCTTTATTTACAACTGACATTGCTGACTCACTTCTTGATTCAGTGAATGAATATGCAGCTGTTGTAATTCAACAAAACACCCCCCAAACTAAGTTCTCTCCATATAGGAACTGGAAATCTTTTACCAGACAAGAATTGCTGAAGTTTATTGCTGTTTGTATCTCAATGGGTCTTGATAAGCGTCATCGAATGGAAGACTACTTTTCCACAAAGTCCTATTTTTACACACCATTCTACAGCCAGATGTTTACAAACGAGAGATTTGAAATACTTTTCATGACAATGCTGCGCACTGGAGAGCCAAACTCAGATGGAAAGAATGAAATTGAACCATTTGTCAACGTGCTTTGCAGGCAGTTCAATTCTGTTTTCGTTCCCTCACGAGAACTTTCAACTGATGAAATGATAATAGGATGGAAAGGGCCCTGGAAATATCAAAAGTACAATGCAAGGAAACAGCATAAGTACCATATAAAAAGTTTAGGTTTGGTAGATGCAGCAACTGGCTTTGTATTGAATATCCTCACATATTACGGGCAGGAGACGTCCTATGATCCTCTCCGGAACAATGATTCAAATGGAGGAAACTCTGCAAAAATATTAGAGACTCTCCTCAGCTATGTTGGCCAAGGATACCACATATTTGCTAACAGATGGTATACCCCAAAGGCCTTGGTTGACTATACATTGAGGAAGAAATTGTACTTCACCAGAACACTCCAGAAAAACAGAGTGGGCTTTCCGGCAGAATTGAAAGCTTTGAACATGCGCCGTACAGAAATTAGGAACTGGCAGAAGGGTAATGAAATTCTCTGCACTGCATGGAAGGAAAAGAAAGCAAAAAAGCCAGTGCTCATGGTTTCCACTAGTGCCACAACTGAAACAACTATCAAAAGAGGAAAAGAGAAACCAAGTGTGGTTGATATTTACAACCACAAGATGAACAGATGTGACCGAGCAGATCCAATGCTCTGTTTTTATGGGCTACTCATGAGGAAGACTAAAAAGTGGTAGAAGAAAATCTTCCACTGGATGATGGAAATTGTTTGCAGCAATGCCCATGTCATATATAAACTGACCAGACTGCCAGGAGCTTCAGCCAGACAGCTCAGCTTAGAGCACTTAAAGATGCTGCTCACTAAGGAGCTCTGTTCTGAGGCTGAGATGTTGATGCCAGCCCCACAGGATCAGCCTTCCAAGTCCAAACCTGGTAGACCCAGAACACCCAATCCCTTAGAAAGACTGGAATGTGATTGACACATTATTGCATATGTACGAGATGACAGACACTGCAATGTGAGCAGCACCCCACAGGCACCAAAATGAACAAACTTTATTTGTGAAGGCTGCGAAGGTCATCCACACCTGTACCCAAAAAGTGGCACACAGTGGCTGCCTTATAAATAATTATTACATGACAGCACCATAACAAAGCTGTTTATAGATTCTGTGTTTATATATATATAAATAATTGACTGTTATGTCAATGACTTTTTTTTAGTTTCCCAACTGAAATTTCCCTGCGTCACAAAGCCTTGCAATTTTACCTCTCATGAAACTCTGAGGAAAGAAATAAATCACCTGGAACTATATTTCAAATGTGGAATGGATACTCTTCAAGTTGCAGTGGTTTTTATGCAGATATTCGTGTTGGATTGTAGACTATCCCTTGGTGAGTCAGGATTTTCAAAATTATTTTGTCCGCACTGTCACAACTATCATTCTTGTATCTTTTTTACACCATAAGGTAAAAATACGTGGTCTAACTGTCCATTTTCAGATGTTGTATTCATTTTCCTACAGTGTGATATAAAACAAGTCTAAAAACTGCAAATAGGAATGATCAGCAAATATTTTTTCTCTTTCAAGGTGAATTTTTTGGGAGCCTTTAAAAAAAAATCCAGTGAAAACTCGTTAGAAAATAGAAAAGTTAAAAGAGTTAGCTCATTCACTCTGATCAATGCCTACAGTAGTGACCAACTTAACTGTATATTCTCCAATGTGGCATCAACCACTGTTTTGAATCTGGACAACCCAGTTTCACATACAAATAATCATCATTTGTCACTAACATTCTTAACCCTTTCGTGTATACAATATACATTAATCAGCGACAGTCCTCCTGCGTGTCTTAAAGTTCCTGTACACTGTGGCAGCATATGAGTTAATATAATCATAGAAATCATTACAGTTGTTTTTCTTCAGCCTT
>JBCAUA010070428.1:0-11039 GCA_038406235.1 Peronia verruculata
CCCCCCACCCCTTTCCTTTTATCTCCAGCTCATTCCACCCACATGCCTTCCTCAGCTATTCAGGGCTCTAAAAAAGTCATCACCTAATGAGATCATCTCTCCTGTGCATTTCTTGTGCCGGAAACTCAGCCTCTAAAAGCAATGTAAAAGTTGTCCGTGAAGAGCTTCATTACTTATTTCACCGATATAGATTTGGTTTGCATCCCTTAAGTACCTTGAAGAAAGGCCTTTATCATCCGAGTTTAATTACTTCCACACCTATTCCAACATCATTTTTGGACTTCATTAAAAAGGCAGTTATTAAAAAGATGACCTATTCCATCAGTCATTCGAAATGAAAAAAAATGAACAAACAAAGAAACAAAAGGAAGAATACATTTTATGTACTGTATACTAAAATAAATAAATAAATAAATAAATAAAATAAATTTTTAAAAAAGGTAACAAAAAGTGAAGCAATATTCTGAAAAAAAGGAGTTTTTTTTTTGGGGGGGGGGAGGGGCGTTTTTTCAAAGATCGGTAGATCCTTAGATCCTATCTGACATTGAAGAGTGTGACACAATTCCCTTTGTATTCGCAATATCATCCATTTTTCATTAGAATGTGCCTGATGGTCTGAGAAAAGGCCCCAAAAGCTGATAAATTATGCAATTTTTTAGTAAGAGATCCGTTAGCAAAGGCCATGTCTAGCCTTAGAAATAATAATAATAATAATAATGACAATTTAACAACAACAAAAAAAAAAAAAAAACCAATGCTAATTCAATAATTTTCATAACTTGCACCTAAGATGTAGGTTTTCTTTTTATTCACACAGTTCATACAAAAAAAAAAAAAAACGTTATTTTTTCTGCTTTTCCTATGTGAAGAAGATTTTGAAGAGTTTGATCCATAACTTGGGTTTAGATTGGGGACATCGGGGGACGTATCCACATACCGGTGGGTCTGGATGCCATACCTCCTTCTAATCTCTCGTTGTACAGCCCGAATCCTTGAGGTGCTTTGTTACCCTATGCCATCGAAGGCTCAACATAAGGTGTAAACATAGACATCAAGCACTTTTATCACTGGACAAGTCACGAAAGAAAACAAATGGAGCGTTTACTGTCATCATGGGAGAACAGGAAGATCAAAGAACATGCCCATTATGGTTGAATGGGGTCGATGATGTCATTTCATTAAAGATGTGGAATGGCAGTATAGATAAGGACGGTGGTGCTGGTGTTGATACAGTTGTGACAATAGTGTCGATTGGGTGCTGATGATTGTGGAGGGGAGGAAGAGCTGTAGGAATGATTTATCTCAGTGAAGTTTGAGATTGAGATGATGTTGGAAGGAGTGATACGTGATATATACGTGATAATGTTTTAACAGAGCTGATGTTAAAATGGGAGAGTTGTATTGATGATGGTTTCAATGAGGATAAGGTGGAGATAATTGGTGGAGTTGTGGTAATGATGACTCAATCAGACACAGTCCAGGTTTATACGTGAGATACATAGTATGAAAAGATTAAAAAACAAAAACAAAACAAAACAAAAACACAAACAAAACAAAACAAATAAACAAACGAACCCCCCCCCCCCCCCGAATAAATTGGATGTTCATAATATGGAAAAATGATTGTAGGGCACAATTTTTCCTTCCAGCCAGAGGAATTCAAATTAAATATATTTAGATATGTAAGTTACAGCCCATTGACCTGAACAAGTATTTAAGCTAAATCTTTTCTCGAGATAACCTCCATCAGGAGGTTGAAAGACGTACACAGAATGTAACGTATATCTCTTAATTTTACCCACACCCTGATCTACTAGTTGTTTGTCTTTGTATGTCGAATTCATAGAGATACTCATAATAATCAGGGTCGAAGCTTAAAACTGTTAAGGGGATCATGATGGTGTCGGTCATAAACAACGCACAGACTATTCCTAATGCTGGATACTTGTCAGCATAGATCGAATAAATGTGGCTGAAGTGGGATATTTAACATTTCATTTAGAGCAACACTGGATGGTGAGAAGAGGTAGAGGAGAGAAGGGCTAGGTAGAGAGTATGCCAGTGTAATGTGCGGAAAAACTGAACATTCTCAGTCGCTTTTTGGGGCTTAATATATACACGTATTTTCTTCACACTAATTTGCTCAGTATTAAACCATAATCAAATGTGTATATAACAATAATTCTGTTGGTCAAGTTATGATGCACTTTATAATCACAAACCGTCGGCACTGTTCAAAATCGAAGATATGTAATACAGACAAACTGTTTGTTATTTAGTTCTTAAAGTGTTCATCAATACTGCTGGAATCATAATGTGTAGTGAGAGTAAACTTATGTGGTGTTAGGCATTAACATTTTCGACTAACATGTGATATATAAGAGGAATCCCTCTTAACATTTGTCGTGTCTCACTGGTGCTGAGCAGAGAAGGATTAACAATAGTCACTAGGGAAACTGGTTTTAGTCTGCTGTGTTAAAACTTTTGTTACTCTGGTATTATTTTGGAAATGTATGTGTCTTACAGCTAACAATGCACAGAAATTTAATTCCACAACAGGTTTCGAAATTTACATGTATATATGCTTCAGTTTTTATAGGCAGAAATATTAATACGTCTAAATTCAGTCTGTGACTGAGTGAGTGAGTGAGTGTGTGAGTGAGTGAGTGGGTGAGTGAGTGAGTAGGTGAGTAATTGAGTGAGTGAGTGAGTAATTGAGTGAGTGAGTGAGTGAGTGAGTGAGTAAGTGAGTTAGTGAGTGAATGAGTGATTGAGTGAGTGAGAGTGAGTGAGTGAGTGATTGAGTGAGTGAGTGAGTGAGTGAGTGTGAGTGAGTGAGTGAGTGAGTGAGTGAGTGAGTGAGCAGGTAGTGAGTTAGTGACTGAGGGAGTGAATGTGAGTGAGTGAGAGAGTGTGAGTGATTGAGTGAGTGGGTGAGTGAGTGAGTAGGTGAGTAATTGAGTCAGTGAGTGAGTAATTGAGTGAGTGAGTGAGTGAGTGAGTGAGTGAGTAAGTGAGTTAGTGAGTGAATGAGTGAGTGAGTGAGTGAGTGAGAGTGAGTGAGTGAGTGATTGAGTGAGTGAGTGAGTGTGAGTGAGTGAGTGAGTGAGTGAGTGAGTGAGGGAGCAGGTAGTGAGTTAGTGACTGAGGGAGTGAATGTGAGTGAGTGAGAGAGTGTGAGTGATTGAGTGAGTGAATGAGTGAGTAAGTGAGTGAATGGGTGAGGTAGTGTCAGTGAATGAGTGTGAGTCAGCGAATGAATAAATGAGTAAGTGTTGGAGAGAGTGGTATTAAAGTGAGTAAATCACGATAATGTATGGAAATTCTCATCGATATTTACTGTCCTGAACAAGGTATTTTCACGTATCCAGTAAATCTGTTAGCACATTCAGATGTCCCTTTCTCTCTCCCGTGACAAACAACGTGTTAAATCCTATCTCTACACGCCAACTCATCGCATGCCGGTTTCTCATTGCCCTCAGTGGTATCAGCAACAACATCACCTGCATCAGCGCCAACAGCAGAAACAACAATAACATCAACGACAACATCAACAATCTGTGGGGTGCCCGGCCTTGGGCTAACATCGATCTGTCTGGGCCAGGGAAGGACAATTGCAAGGGCTGGTGCCAGACGTGCAAATAACACGGGACAGGTACAACATTACAGCCCTGTGTATCTCTCTGTCTCTCTCTCTCTCTCTTTCTCTCCCACAGTCTCTCTCTATCTCTCTCTCTCCCAGTCTCTTTATTTCTCCCTGTTCTCTCTGTTTCTTTTCTCATTCTCTCTTCCCCCCTCCCCCCTTTTCTCCACCCTCTTTCTTCTTTTTCTTTCACTCTTTCTCACAGCCCCTTCCATTTTCTCTTTTTTATCTTGGCTTTGTTTTATTTATTGTCTTCTTTCTCTCTCTCTCTCTGTCGGTCTGCCTTTCTTTCTTCTTTTCTCCCTGTCTTTCTTTCTTTTTCCTTCTTTCTTTCTTTTCTTCCTTCTTTCGCTCATTTCTTTCTTTTCTTTCTCCTTTCTTTTCTTCTTTCGTTCTTTCCCTCTTTCTTTGCTTCCTTTTCTCTTTTTTTTTTATTGTTTCTACCTTTTTTCTTTTTTGTTTCTTCCTTTTTTTTTCTATATCTTTTTTTTTTTTCTTTCTCATGCAGTGTTACCAATCTCTCTTGTCTTTCTCTCTTTACTTATCCCCATCTGTCTCTCTCACCCACTCAGTCACACCTTTATGTAGAACAACTTTATGTAGCTACTGCTTGTAAATTAGCTCTTTCCTCCATCCCTGTCTCCCTACTTATCTCTCCATTTCACTGATCCTCTTTTTTCTTGTTTGTTCTCCTTCTCCTTCCTCATAATCTGTTTTTCTCCCCTCATTCTTTCCATCTGCCTCTTCTCTCCCGTGGGAGCCCGGGGTTTAAAAGTAGGCTCTCTGCTCCCACCTGCAGGCGGTGAAGCCCACCATCGGTGGGATGTCTCCCATGGAGCGCCATCCTCGACATTCCAGGTGAGACATCTCTTCTCTCTCTCTCTCTCCTTGCTCCTGTCTTCTGTCCCACTTTCTTTCCTCTCTTCTCCTTGACGTGTGAACGCATCTTATTGTATTTGACACAATGTAACCGTAATCATGCTGATGTGTCGTTAAACCCTAACAAAAATACACACACACACTATCTGTCTCTTCAGCTGAGATAACCACCCCAAAGGAGGTTGAAAGGCTTATACACACTCTCTGTTTATCTCCCATTAAAAGAAAAAGAAAATCAGTCACCAGTTCTCCCATACCTCACTCACAACATGCTACAGAGCTGGGCACATGAAACTAAAAATGATCCGGGGCATAATATAAAGCCAAGGTGGTGGGGTCGTGTATGGGGGGAGGGGTGGGGGTGGAAAGGGTAGAGTGGCAGAGAAATGGCCAATACCTGTCAATGTCTACCTGAGACCTGTCATGTACATGAAGGGTGAGTGGCCATACGAAGCAGCAGCCCAATCCTCAAAGGCCAACCCCCCTCCCTTTTTTGGATTTCTAATCTCCTTCCATCCTTCTTCCTCGTCCTTTTCCCTCTCTCCTTCATCCTTTATACCCCCCCCCCCCCACCTTGCATACCTGGTGCCAATCAACTAGTCTTACACAACATATTTTGATCCCATTTGTCTGACAGAGAACTTAAGGAACTAAGTAACTGGCTTCTGTCATTAAGCAGTTTTCTTTTTTCCCTCCTTTTTTTTTTTTTTTTGCCCATTTTCCCCATGGCCATGTCTATAGAATCGACCTAATATTTTATTCCTGATTAAAGCTTGTATTCGCCGAAATTCAGTCATATCGTTTGTTTACATTTTCTACCTTTTTTTTCGATAAATAAATCACTACAATGTGTTAGGGAGATCATTTGTATAAAATATTAGAAACTATTTCTTTATTTTTTATTTTACACATAGAAAAGTAACGTAAATGTAATGAATGCACTGACTGGTCACTCTCAAAGAGCTGATTGATGGGCAAGATCTCATATTTACACGTTATTTTCTGTTGTTCTTGTTGCCGATATCTTTACTGTTACTAGTGTTGCCTTTGTTTGTTTTTGAATATATGTAGTAAATAAAGACTGTCATGGAAAAGCACGCAAAGCTCTATTATGCAGAATACCAGTAGATAAATGTGATCCCCCCTCCCTTTCCCATATTATACTGTAATAATTTTTGTTACTCTAAAAGATTTCTAGGGGAAGAGGGGAGGGGTGATGGGAAACTGAATAGGCAAGGGTCTCTGGTTTATAATTTTTGTAAATGATTAACTTTTTTCACATAATATATTCAGCAGCTCAGAACCTGCCCTAAAAGTTGTACATCAGCATTTTCCATGTGTTTTTCAGAACACCAGCGTGTGCAAATCATGGGGAAGGGGGAGGGGGGAGGGATGCGGGAGCGGGAGCGGGGAGGGAGAGGTGCCTTTTTTTTTTCTTCTTCTTCTTTTTCATTTCATCCATTGCTCGTCCATTAGGGCTGCCTTATAAATTTGAGCTAAATCTGTGGAGTGATTGGTAGCTTAATGTTCTCCCTATAATTTAATTATGTCAGCTTTCAAAATCTCACCCAGTTACAAAGCTGTCTTGCCTTTACGACTTGTCCATAGTTTGGTAATGTGCAATTTACATTTCTCTAACGTTGTCACTGACATTACCAGTTGACTCTAATGTGAGTGATGCTGCAGCATGATGGTTCGATTTCGATCGGCCTTAACTATGTGAAAGAGGGGGGTGTGAGGGGGGGGGGAGTGAATGGGCATTGATGACACTTATGTCTCTTTTTTTACAGATAGCCATCGATGCAGGCAGATTCTACTTGTTTTTGTTTCTATCGCTTTTCCTCTAGGGCTCTCCCGGTCCAGCTCACCAGACTGAATTGTAAGAGGAGTTCAATGCACTGAACGCCATTCTCTCAGCAGGCAGATCGATCGAGTTCTACCATCTAAGCACTGAGCCATGAGAAAGACATATCAAAGTATGATTAGGTATTTCCTTCATTACGTTTCGTTGGCAGTAAGTCATGGATGAACGACGAAAGAAATACTAGTCTAGATTAATCATGCCGGCAATCGACGACTGGAGAGGATTTCTCCAGGTCTTTTTTTTTTTTTTTATTTAAATGGATCATTGCCACTTTGATCCCGTCAGATGAAACCCTTGCGAGACCCACTATTTAACAATTCCTTTAGCAATATACGGAGACAAACTTCACCATTAACTATCACGAAACCTCTATATTACAAATAGGAATACTAAATGAAAGGACGGCCCACAGTTTCACAAGAGAAATAGAGATGTTGACTGTTTTTAAGTATATATATTCATGATTCGAGAAGAACATAGCCTTGGGCAAATGAAACGGTCAAAAGTAAAAGACAATTATAACAACATAGCAATACTTGTACTGGTAATATGAATTTTACATCTGTCGTACTAGCTTTGAGAACTTTATGCATAAGAGACAGCGAACTGTGTTGAAAGGACGGTGTTGGCTAAGACATGCACAAACAAAGCAGAGAGTAGTACCATGAAAACAACATCAGACAAGCCCCAGGATGAAGGCAAAAAAAAAAAAAGGGGCATTGGATGAAGGCAGCACAGCTGATCTTCCTGCATAGGTCGTGAGTGAGGATTATTCAATCTCGGACCGAAAAAGTAAAACTCCTTCCGGATCGTAATGTGTGGAGATCTCAGGTGAAAGTCGATGACGATGAGGATAAAGTAAGGCGTCCCTATTCCAGGCCGAACACCCGCGCTAGGCATTGAAGGCTGACTGTTTACATCACCAGATTTAAAACACCGTTTAAAAAATCAGTAACAAGAGGCCAACTTTTTTACCTTAACAAAAGTTTATTCATACAAATCATAACTTGGCAAAAATGAGATCAGTGACATGAAAACATTCATCGTATTCAAATATGAGAAATATATTAGACATTTATAACAATAGCCAAATTAAGAGAAGGCCGCCAAATCTGTGAGCACCATGCATGGTGAGTTCAACAAGAATCACATGATCTGAGTTTCGCTCACCGAAGTTTCGTCGTCTCAGAGTGAAAGTGTCCAAACTATGTTATAAAATTGTTGCAGTTAAAACAGTTTAATTCTCGGACCACAATTAATTGCCAGCCTCCAACTGAATCCGGTTACCAGGCCTGTTTATGGGGACGCCTAGGGATGAACGAAACAGATAAAAAGTGTCTGCGTATGTGTATGTGTGTGTGTGTGTGTGTGTTTCTGTGTGTGTGTCTGTGTTCTCTCCATATTTAGATATATTTATCCTGCGTTGAATGAGAAACCACTGTCAGACTTTGCCTTAATTATCAAGACATTTCTGCAGCGTTACGATAATTATGATGAATCTGATGCAATTGATCTATTGTTCTGTCTTATTGGAGCACCTGTAATATGTGATCAATGTTTATATGGTGACAAAAAGCCTTAATTTTGAACAAGGTTCTCGTTAGCAACCTCAACCCGGATCTGCGAGGCAGATAAAAACCATGGTCGATGTCACAGTCACGGAAATCACAACCGAAACTATTCAGAACTTCTAGATCAGAATCTGCTTAAGCTTATGCCAAGAAAACGACACGTTGGAATGTTTTTAAAATTTAGAATAGATAAATCGTGAAATATCACGGAATTAGTCCTCCTCAACTCTCTCACCGCGCATTTGTCTTGTAGCCACGGTTAGATATAGGCCAAAGCTCGATATTTCAAACCTCCTGCGAGAGCCAAACTCGATATTACTCAGTCTCGAGGCGACAGCCCTCAAATCTCCTGTTTGACGTTGAACTATTAAAGAACAGGAGATCAGCACGGTTGTGGCTTTATTGAGCCAGTCATAGCTAGTGGCATTTAGATATCAATGCATATCAATATATCTCAAAGGTTAACTGGTCACGATGGCTCAGTATTTATCGTAATAACAGGCAAATAAATAGGTAATAAGCCACACATTCAGATAATTAGATCGTGGCCGATCTTTCTAGGCTTTTCTGTAAAAACCTAGATGTGATAAGAGAATCTGCGGTTTGTACATGATAGAGATGAACTGTGGTTTCTGTCTTTATACCTCCCCCCCTTTTTTTTAAATAGTTTGAGAGCTGGTTCTAGGTTGACACATTCGAACACGTTACCCACTGTAGAATTAACCAAACGTAATTTTTTTTTTTTAAAGATGAGAGTATAGCTGTTGAGAGTCTATGGGACTTGAAAAAATATTGGTTCGTTCCGTCAACAATGTTTTCAAGCTCAGGCTTACGCAAACACAGTTTACCAAGATATAGCTTTGGACCGAGCTTAGCTAGTTTATGACACTAAATGAATGGCCGACAGCTCATATTCTTCCATCGTATTCCTCACTAGGATGAAAACCTCTATGTCTCACCCTTCCATTGTATCTCCCAGTAGGGGAGATACCTCCGTGACCCACCCTTCCAGCATATGTCCCATTAGGAGAGGCACCTCTATGTCCCACCCTTCCATCATGTATTCCACTGGAGACACCTCTATGTCTCACTCTTCCATCATGTATCACGGGACGGCACCTCTGTGACCCTGTGTTCCATCATGTGTTCCACTGGAGACACCTCTATGTCTCACTCTTCCATCATATGTCACAGGAAGACACCTCTATGTTCCACCCTTCCATCATGTGTCACAAGAAGACACCTCTATGTCTCACCCTTCCATCATGTATCACAGGGAACCACCTCCATGACCCACTCTTCCATCATGTATCCCAATGGGGAAGACACCTCTATGTTCCACCCTTCCATCATGTGTTCCACTGGAGAACCGCTATGCCCCAAGCTTCCATCATGTATCTCATTGGGGGTGACACCTCCATGACCCACATGTTCCCAGGGACGGACCTCTAGTTCCCACTTCTCCTTTGGATATTTCTCTTGGGTGATAACTCTGTTTCCCGGGCTTCCAGTGTGTGTCCCATCAAGGTTATACTGTTTCTCATTATTCCATAGTATGTCCCATTCAGGCTGGACATCTCTATATCCCACTCGCCCCTTATGTGTTTTATTAGGGCTAGACAACTCTGTATCACTCTCTTTTTGTGTGTGTGTGGCCAAATTCTTCCACTGTGTATCCCTCTGCGCTGTGTACTAGAGATGAACTGAGCAACCATCTGTGAATTCATATAAATACAAAGCATGAATGAGGAAAGTTTGATGATAATCATTACTGTAATGGACGGACTCACTGTCCACAAAAGAAGTGAAGCAGAAAGAAACAAAGAGTGTCTTGAAATCGCACGCAGCATCTCTTTCCTTGACATAATTATATTTCGACAGTTCTTTGCATCCAACTCAGCCGTCCATTTTTCACCTCAGCGGTTGAAAATCCCTAGGGTCTTGTCCAATGTTCTAATGGAGGGAGCGACACTATGGTTAAATTAAGGTCGCCCGTATCTGTGTCAATTCAGTAAAGATCCAAGACACTGAAACACACAGAGTATAAACACACACACACACACACACACACACACACACACACACACACACACACACACACACAGTGAGCCAGCACTCAAATGCAAAACAAAACAAAATACACATATACACACATACATATATGCACACATACATACAGATATACATACATAATACATACATACATACATACATACATACATACATACATACATACATACATACCGATGCAGCAGAAAGCACACACAATACACATAATGCTACATATAGATGAAATACCACACAGAAAGAGTCAGAAAGTCACAGAGAGCGACACATATATCTGGAGCTAAAGGACTGATGCGGGCATTAATCATGCAGAAAGAGAAAGAACGCAGAGTCTTGGGACCCAAACGACGCCACTTGATTTCAGCGATGAATAAAACATTCCTGGAAGAGCTTCGGGCTGTAACTGGCTGTCTGACTGGCCTTAATTTACAGTAAGCCCTATGTTGTTGGGCCTGGCTGGTTTGGGTACCTGCCAGTGATCTGATCTCACCGTATACCAGCGGTATCAATGGGTGTCCGTCTGTTACTGGTGTCATCTTTCAGTCTTGTTCATGCAAATGTTATTCCTATTTCTTATTTTCTTGCTCTGTGGCTTAAATTTCTCTCTAATGCCACTTCTCATTCTTACGCATGCAAAAATTATGTATATTTCTCTGTTCTTTGTTCTGTAGCTGGAGATCTGCTTACCACCTCTGAATTTGCAATGCCCCAGTAAGGCGTCTTTCTTTCTCTGGTGTCACCGAGGAGCTTATATACTACTAGCAAGGTCTCCCGTTCTACGAACGGGGGATATAGATAAAAATGATAAAAACTGACATTGACCATTGTCTGTGAAAAATGGTAAAATATAGGACTTATCTATCTCTGATCTTTGCATTGCCTATCTAGAATCTAGATTCCACCTGCTAAGAGAATCTGAATAATATAATCTACATCGCAATTATAAAGCTGCGAAGAATTTCTACAGCTACACTATAATAACACAATCATACACACAAATACTTAACACAGTGAT
>JBCAUA010070461.1:0-24931 GCA_038406235.1 Peronia verruculata
GCAAAATTTCCAAATTCCAAATTTCTACCCACAAAATTTCTCAGCAAAAACTGACAACTTCTAAAAGCCGAGATAATTCTATCTCTTAGGATTGAAAGGCTTAAGAAAAAAAAAAAGTGTTTGTCACGATAGTTAAGTAATTACTGTTGAAATAAATTGACGACAGACAATGCAGATTATGATGGCGACGATTAAGAGTTCGATAATTTGGCGTTCCTGATATTTTAAGCAAATTAATTTGTTCTGTTTGCACTTGGTGAGTCATGCGTTCCGGTCGTCAGTCTTAACAAAAACCACCTTACAAGGCACGGCCCGAGGTAGCCGAGGACAAGAATGGCAGAGACAGATATCGGAAGGCATCCGAGAATGGACAGGTATGAGATCTGCTGATTCTCAAAGTGCAGTGGGAAAACAGAGAGGATTGGAGAAAGTTCTCATCTTCTAGGGCGCCGTACGTCATCGGCAGAGGTCAAGGGTTATGTGAAATGAAGTGAAATGAGGAATGCAGAAAATTAGATCTATTGGACTGGATGCTGGTAGAGAAAAGAAAAGGTCGTAAGCAAATTCATCTCTTAGAACTTTTGGGTTTTCGCACTGGATTGTAAGCTGACATTTGTCTTTCTGAAAACTATCTAAGCCTGTGGTCTTTCTAGACCTGATACATTTTTTGCCTATTTTTTAAGACTGTCATTGAAAATCTGAAAATTACCGGCTTTTTAGATCAACGTAATAGGTATTATTTGTCTTCCTCGTATCATTGTTTGTTTATTTGTTGATGTCACGTTCTCGTCTTGTTATTTAGGCTACTGTTTTTCTCTTTCTCTCTATTTCCACTTAGGGAGTTTTATGTTCGCTTTTGACTTTGTTTTTTCTCTCTATCTTTTTCTTGGTCCTCACACTCACACTGTCTCTCTTTCTTTCTCTCTAGCACACTAACACACCCATTCCCTCCAAAGACTCACTCCACATAGAAATACGCACAGAATATGATGTTATTCTGCTCCAACACACATGTATCAAAATTCTCTGTGTATCAAATTAAAAACATATCAGTAACTCAGCTTAGCCCATGCAAGGAATATCTCAGTTTTCACTGTGCGCTTCAATGCTTGACTGCGTATCTTTTTAAGTGGCCAAGAATGATCACATGGGAAGAGTTGTTAAGATAAAGAGTTTTGGGAAAAAATTTGGGCGGACAGCTTTTTCCGCCTACTAACTATTGAAAGTACAGTTGAATGCAATAACAAGCAGTGAGAGAAACAGAACTAACGTAGGTCGACAAAACGCCCGTTTCACCGCATTTAGATCATTTCCTTAGCTACTCAGACAGATCTATGTATAACATTTAGCAAATACATGCAAATAATAATCTGTTGTGATACTTCATTTTCTAACCACTTGATTCTGTTCAGTGTAAGTATCAAAAGAGTGACTGAAAATGTTAAACATGCTTTTCTCGAAAGGAAAGTCTTCATCAAGGATAGGAAGTTTGGTCAAAGTACAACCAAATCAATGCCGCATCTTCTATCAACATTCAGATTCTGTGTCCACATTCTTGCACTTCCACCCCGTTCAACAAAAGAGAAAGTCGAATTGATCTATGCATAATGATAATTTATTTAACAAAGATGCAACAACAAAAGTCAAACAAAAAGTTTTGTCTTTGAAGAAAAACAAAAGGAACAATCCCATGTAGTTTAGGATAAATATAATATGTATATGTAAAATATATATATATTCCGTGTCACAATGTTTGGAAAAGGTTCCTTTGTAAGGGGAGAAACACAAAGGAGAGGTGTGGGAATGGTCACACTCGACCAAGTTTTTCTACATATTATGTGCTAAATTTCAGGGTTTTTTTTTGCCTCTGTTAACTATTAGCACATTCGAATAGTTCTCTCAGTACTGACATAATGCAAACGACTTATTCCAATTCTTCGCCCACCATTCGGGGATGTGTAAAGTAATGGAAAACTGAAAACTCGCTGGGTTTCAGAACATGAGTGAAAGACTGAGAGACGAAAGCTTTAATCCTGTCTCTCTCACTCCTAGAATCATTGACAGTAATGGATGTGTGGAAAGGTGAGCGACCATGGCCTACGGCATAGGAAGAAAGTGAACAAGGTTAAGTGATTCAGATGTCACAGTGTATGTAAGATAGTGTGTGTGGATTATTATATATTATCCTTCATCTCAGTTTCATTCCTATGTCAGAGAACGACTCTCTGCTCTTGTCGTCCTGACGCTGATGAACATGTGATCTCGTCTTTCATTATAAATGATGCTTAAGTTACTGTGCAATGAGCCTAATGCATCAGCATCTTCAGGTGTTGGGTGTTGACTTCAGCATTAAGTTACTATTTAATTCTAGAACAGATGGGACTCTACTATCCCTGACTATGAATGATATCAACAGCGTTTATTTATGAGGGAGGATGAGGGCTGGAAGAGAGGATAGCCAGTCAGGGTCTTTGGAGTGGCCGCCCTCTGAACAATGTGTAAGTGAGACAAACCATTCTGAGGGAGACGCCAGTCAGACGGATGTGACCGGCAGTAGAATGTGGGATGGTGTTTCCTTTGTTTTACGCGGCAATCCTGGCTTCTAGAGCATTTCATTTCATTTCTAAATCCATCTAAGGTTAAACTTTTGCCATAAGAAACTGCTTTTCTTGAAAATTAAAATGAGAGAGACAGAGAGAGAGAGAGAAATGAACACAAAAACCAAAGTAGTACGCACACGAAAAGCTGACACAGAATATTGTACAAAGTAAAATTGCATGTTGACGGTAACTTTTTTTTTTTTTTAAATATTTTAAAACCATTTTTTGTTTTTGTTGTTTAAAATACATGTAATTAACTGACCACCACGAGGAAAGCGGACGACAACTGGTCTGTAGTAAAGTAGTTGTATCTCTAATTATAGAGAAAGAAAGGTGGAGCAATGAAAATAAACTGAAAAAAAAAGTTCTTCTTAAAAACAAAACAAAAAGTACAGAAAAATCAAGTTACCTCACATCACAAACACTTTTAGCACATAGTCACTGTATTTCTTATATATATATATATATAATGTTCGTGGCACAACGCTGATTGATAAACATGACTGAAAGAAAACAAACAAACAAACAAATGATCGAACAATGTTGCTGAAGAAAAGATATATAGAGAGAGCACTGATAGTGTTCAACGACACGCTCTCATACATATCACCTACAATATAAACACATACAGTGAGCGAGATGCGCACAGGCTAACACACACAGGAACAAACAACAGCATTGACAGTGTGTAGTGTGCACCAACCAGTCTAACAATCGTTAAAAAAAAAAAAAAAAGAGAGAGAGAGGAAAAGAAACAATGAAATGAAGTAAAACAATGACGTCATTTATCCCACCAGTGAATTATGAGAATGATATAAGTTTTGATACATATATAATATAGTAGAATATGTATAATGTATATATATATTTATATATTTGTAATGGCAAAACATATGAACAGAAACCAAGAATGAAGTGGGTAGCTGTGGCCAGCTGCAATAAACGAAGACCTAGAATATGAGTGATAGACCAGTTCTGATGACTGGTTAGTGGCCCCGCCTGGAATCTGGCTCGCCATTGAGAAACAATGAAAAAAGATAGGATCTTCATTTAGTAGAGCATCACTGCCTAATAAGAAGGTAGAGAGAGAAAGAGAGAGCGAGGAAGAGAGGAGTATGAAGAGGGAGGGAAAGAAAAAGAGAGAGAGAGAGAGAGAGAGCACGCAATGCTTTTACTGTCCAGCACTCCTACGTCTGAAGCCATCAATGGCCATGAAGAGAAAAAAAAAAATAAACTCATCGTTCGGTAGCTCACGCGAGGAATGTGTCACAAAATCGGAGAGGGCCGACTGAACGGTCCATCACGTTTTAATACGTGTAATGTTCTCCCTTTGACTCCCAAACTCGAATAGTTTTGAGTTTTCGTGTCTCCTCTACCAGTGCAAGGATCACACAATGCCTAGCACAATATGACATGTGAGATGATCACCACCATAACAAAAGTGTCTACGTCATTCTTACACAGTTATGCTTAACAGTTCTGTTCTATGTTTGTGCACTAATTCTTTCTGTTTTCACTCAAAGTAGTGGGGGAAAAAATCTATAAAACACGGAGCTGATGCGCCTGAGTGGCTAGCTCTCATTGTGGACAACAAAATAACTTATTAAGGCTAGCTCTCATTCTGGACAACAAGTAGGACTTCACCTCTGGTCCACGACCAACACTGAGAAGAATCTCAGAAGAAGCAGAAGGCCACGACGGATGGAGAAGATTAAATTTTGCTCAACTTTTGTTCAACGCCGCATCGAGACTATGGCGGCTACGTAGCGCCTACAGCAATACCGAAAAAAACAAAAAAACAACCTATACTGGCTCCCATTCTGTGAGCGTCAGCCTATTGAGCATCAGGCCCGACATTGTGTGATCCTAGCGCTTCAGACAGATTTCATTTTCATTTACGCACAGCAATAACATTATCATCGAATCTGTCATTTCGATCCTCCTCCGTTTTGCTCCACGACCCAAACAAAAACCCTGGTTTCAAACCACGAGGAAGGAGTGAATATGGTAAGAAAAACATTACATCAACAATAAAACAAACACAGATTCTGTCAATGAGTTGTTAAAAAAAAAAAAAAAAATGAGGCAAAAATACAAAAAATCCCAACAAAGGATATTTAGCGTGTATTCTGTGTTCATGGTGTCTGTCTCCCAATTGATCGTTAATAGTCTAAGATATCACAGATGCGTTGGTTAACAAACGGGGAAGTGGAAGACAACCAGGGATCAGGAAATGGTGTGTCACTGTGATGACGTGGGCTGACACACACCTTGTTAGTACTGGCAGCTCTGGGCTACACAAGCTCTTTATGATATCAAGCTGCTCTAGCAAACTAATTTGTTGCCTGGCAACCAACTGAAGCATTTCAACCAATCAAATTGGACATAAAATAGATCTGAACTGTACAAATTTGTACAAAATATCGCTGGGGAAAGTAGTATTCTTTTCAATCAGTCCATTTCCATAAGCCGCGTAAGCCTGTCGTTTTAAAGCATTGGACAACAAAAACAAGTAGAAGCGCTGATTCAGACATACACTGACTTATGGCAATGCTCTTACAGAGTTGTTTCTTCTTTTTTGGAGAAACTCAATTGGGAGAGTGAGTGCTTCAGTTTTTGGTGTCACCAGTTGTCATCTTCACAAGATTTCCGCTCCCTGGTTTAACTTCAGGCGCGGGACGGGAGGGGGGGGGGGGTGCAGTCTTGGTGGAGAGTTGAGTACACCAATACCTGCCCTAGTTAGATTGGCCTGTGAAATGTGCAAGAGAGAGAGAGAGAGAGAGAGAGAGAGAGAGAGAGAGAGAGAGAGAGAGAAAGAGAGAGAGAGAAAGAAGCGGGCGCAGGATGATAAGAGATCTTCCAGACAGTACACGGTACTACTGCAGTGTTATCTAAATGTTAGACATAACAGAATGTAACTGCCTCCCTTGCTTCCTTCCCACTTCTGCCTTTAGGACAGTGGCGGTAATCATGTTATAGCTGAACACTGGAGTCTGGTTTGTTTGATAGTTTTTCGAGGTCCACTCACAACAATGCTCATACAGCAGTTGTTTTGGATGAACCCATTCAACCAAGCTCTACAACCTATCTCTAGTGGGGCAGACCTATCTCTAGTGGGGCAGACCTATCTCTAGTGAGGCAGACCTATCTCTTGTAGTTAGTACGGCCCTATCTCTATTGGGGCAGATCTATCTCTAGTGGGGCGACCTACCTCTAGTGGGGCAGACCTATCTCTAGTGTAAAAAAAAAATGAGCCAGGTTTCATGAAACCATTAGCAGGAGTTGCCTGTTCGTACCACAGGCTCCTTATCTATCTCGATGACAACATCCGCAACGTTCCTACATCCGAGTCTTTCTTACTCCCTTAACCCTATAATGTCAAAAGATTGATGTAGCCAGTCTCACTCATTACACTTTGCGTTTGACTTTGTCCTTCAAATAATGTGGGAAATAGTGTGATTAAGAGACTAACTTGGCTTATACGTGTATTTGCCTAGGTGTCATTTCTGAAACAAAACAGCATTTATGACATGTCTGTATATCTAGGCTCACATCAGGAGGTAGAGGTGTATTTCTCAATAGCTATGTAAAACTACGTGAACCTGAAAATAAAATTCCTAGCAAATACTGTAAACTGGTACTCCTTTGAAATGAAATACGTCTAATGGGTGGAAATGATACAGATCTATGGCCTAAAAGCATAAAATGACTTCTAACTGTACAATAGCAATGGCCAGAGAATCCGGCCGTCTCTTCCCGAAACAATTTCAAGCTTTCTGGTTTAATTAACTGCTGTTGTCTCACACTAATGTCCCTCCATCTGGGGCTCTTTAGCGAGCTGGAGAAATAACAAGAGTCAACTTGTCCGAGCCCACAGGTCAGCGGTTCCAGGTCACCACCGCCGCGTCTTCTCCACTTCTCAGGTCAACGCCACTTTGGACAAAATGAAAGCAAGTCCCGATGAACACCAAGGCTACTACCATCGGTGATTTGTTGTTTCAAAAACTCACCCTCTTGTGTAAGACCAGATATTCTATCGATTCTTTGCGCAAGATCAGCTCAAATTTTGTTTATAATTCCTTTAACAAAGACAATAGCTACCCGAGCAGTGTTGAAAATCTAAGCACCACGTTAAGTCCGAAGGATATGAAGATACGTTGTCGCCAACAATAAGATTGGGTATTGTAACATGTACATTACATTACAGTGCTACAAATGACATCTTTCGTAGGTTTAGAGACTGCATAATATATTCCTTTGTTGGCAGATCTCATGAAAATGATTCTGAGTTTGTTTACTGAAGCGAAACTCACTGCACCACCTATCGAGCAAGTCCTCGTATAATCGAATGATTCAAATGTCGGACGAAAAAATTATGACACCTTCAGTCCGAACGGACATAAGGTCTAACAGAAATTAACGACGGCTAAACACTGCGATCCGGATGAGTCGGTAACGAAGATTAGCTTAACTGTACAGGAAATGACAAACCAGAGCACGTTTACTTTCGCGATCTTGTGGCTAGGGTTTTTGTTAAACCATGGTGTTAAACTGAGCCTAACATTTCCACTCTGGAACTCCTTAGTTCCTTAGTGTTTTTCCAATGTAAGATCATGAGTTAGTTCCCTGTCTTTCTGAATTCTCTGGTGGTGCCTGCCTTGATAACAGTGAAGTCACAACGATTTCTATGCCAGAGGAAAAGTTCCACAAATGGAGTTAGCGTAGCGGTGACCGCAGGAAACAGTGCCATTGTGGCTGAGAGGCTGTCTATCAAACTTCATTATCAAGGGCCATGTGTAACGAGAGAGAGAGAGAGAGAGAGAGAGAGAGAGAGAGAGAGAGAGAGAGAGAGAGAGAGAGAGAGAGAGAGAGAGAGAGGGAGAGAGAGAGAGAGAGAGAGAGAGAGAGAGAGAGAGAGAGAGAGAGAGAGAGAGAGAGAGAATGGATCTTTTAAGTAATTAAGCAGGACCGCGGCATTTCCTCCATTACACCAATCAGGCCCTGATCAAGTTGTGGAGAAAAGGCATTTCTACGCTTCCCTTGTCCCCAAACTGATAGACAGCTTGGATCGAGTACCGAGAGGCAATACATTTTACGTTCGATAATAGTTGTGTTATTCTTTGCTCACCGAATGATCCCCATTTCGTTTTCTTTCTCTGTGAGTGGTACACAGTTCTGGTCTCATCAAGCAGATGGTTTCTCTACAACGTTCCCCAATAGAAGTGTGAGAGAAAAAAAAAACTGATACAATGTGAGAATATGTTGATTATCACTCATAGTGTTTATTTGTTATGTATCAGTCTAACTTGTCTTCTGCTGCTGTGCGGTGAGAGCGAGGAGAAAAGTGTCCTATTACTCCATGGGGGTAAGGAAGGGAGGCAGTGAAAATGTCTCCTTCTTCCACTCTGATCTAAACAGAATTTACTGTCAAAAGCCTGCGCCCGCAGAGACCAGGACTGAGGTGTGCAGATATAGTTCTGACAAAGGAGAAAGAAAGTGTGGACAAAACAGGCAGGAAGGACATGCTGCAAAAATTGTGGCAAGTCTCATGTGTTGTTGGTGTTGTTTTTCTATCCCTTGTTATAGATATGGTTGGTGGACATTTTTGTACACACAGAAATAAAAAAGTCTTTCTAAATTGTAAAAAGTTTGTACAATCTGACGCACAGGTGTGCATTTGCTGTCATATGCACCACTAAAACAGACTCAGGTCATTGCTGACTGTGCCAGTTATGTACATTATCACACAATGTTTCCCTAGGTAGAACAGAACTCAAAAGCAGTTTTTAACAAAGGACAAATGAGAAAGATGCACAAAAGAAAGACAGCTAAGGCTAACGCTAACAAGAAAATCTCCAAAGCTGTAGTTACAGTATTCACTGAGACATTAATTAACATTGAGGACCAAAATGAAATGACACTGGCAGCTTTTGGAGAAAAATTTGAGTCAAAACAACAAGAGATGATACTTCTGGATCATTCTCACCGATGTTGTTCTTATTTGTTGTTTCAGTTTTGTTTTTTGTTTTGTTTTTTTCGCCTCAGTCACAAATAACAAGAGTGAAAAATATATGCATCTTTGATGAGCAAAAGGAGAATAATTTCAATGATCAGATCAGTAATACAAAACATGAACAGTTATCAGATTGGATGGACATAATGATGGCAATGAATTCTCACCAGTAATTGAACAGAGTGGGGATGAGAGAAGTAGAATGGTGGTGGGTAAATGGTGATAAGCACACAAAAAATGGAGGCCAGACTAAGACATATCAGTACATGTAGTTTTATGGTACAAACTTGTCATTATGTTAAACAGTGACCCAATCAACCAAAGCACAACAAATAGATCAGAAGAAATGTAAACATACATAAGGTGGTACATGTATCATCATGATCATTAGATAGTCTACAGTGTCCCAGGGTCAATCAGCCTCTGGGACACAGTACAGGGGTTGTTCTTCAAGGGGGATGCCTATGAACAAATGACATGGACATGATTGTATTGTGTTTGACAGCTGGACATGACTTGAGGCCCAGTGAGGAAGGGGGGGGGGGGGGAGGAGAATCAACCAATCAATAAATAAGCGAAAGTCAGCGAGCACCCCAGCCAATATAGCAAAGACATTATTTGTTTAAAAACAAAAAACCAAAGAGACAAATAAACAAAACAAAACCAATTGAAAAAAACAAACAAACAAGCAAAAAACAGTATAGGTTGGACAACGCAAAATGGCAAACTCAAACCACCGGTTGCCTGGTATGGCACAGCGAAGAACAGTACTGTTTGCAGCCTTCAACAATTATTGTACACTCTGGCACACCCACCCACCCACTGCTCGGGGAGGCCACCACAAACCCATTCTCATTGCTGGAATGACAGGGCCTTCTTCTCAAATCCCATAGCAAATCTTACAGCTTTTTTGTGTTTCTATATACAGACTGATCCCCCATCAGTTCATCAAATCCAGCTTTTTGGACAATCTATGAGCACACAGACAAACAGACTGGGACACCAGCATTACCTATGAAAACTCTAGTCTTGCATGAGTAATATGCTCATAGATTGAAAAAAAAAAAATCTCTTTCTCTAAACATAATCATTCCCAAGATTGCACAACCAGTGACCTCTATTGTGATGACAAAATTTCAAATTTCAGTCTTGCCACCATCTGTTGTTATTAACTCTCTGAATTTCTAACTTCTCTGACAGTAAAGTTTCTTTCTCCTCTTTCCCACATAGTGGTCACTTATTCTACATCATTCTTCCCTAAGTACTGATTGTGAAGCCTGATTTACACACAGCCAGACTGGTGTATCTTAGGATTTACAATGTAAGTCTTTCTAAGATCACTCTTGACTGTTTCCCATCCTGTCCATTCCATGCTAAAAATTACCTGTCTCAAGTATCGAGTCAGTGATTGAAGAAGATCCATTTGATGCATTACCCTCTACAATTCAAATATTCAAAATCTGGGTGAAAGAATCCCACCTGAAATGCTCTCCAAACTGCTCTCTCAAATGTTTCACCACAGAAGACAATTCCAGGAGGAAAAGGTATATACTTTGCTTTTCAACCTCTAGCCGGAAGTTATCTCAGAGAAGTACTTTAAGGAGCAGCCAATTTGGAAAAACAAATATTATGCCAGTTCACATCCACTTGGCCAATATTCTATCATCCAAGTTAGTCAGCTCTCTCTCTCTCTCTCTCGCTGTTTTCATCTCTCTATCTTGACTACACTTTCAGTGACTGACTGACTGACTGACTGACCAGCCCACTGGTGATTTGCTCACACGATAAACCAGCACTGTGTTGACAACAAGCCTAGCATTGCAAGCAGAGACTACAACAACATGGACTGTGCGACCAGGAGATGGACACATTCACCTATCACCCTTGAGAGCCTAACTGTCTTAAGTGCCCAATTCACCAAAGGTGAACCAAGGCCAAGTTCATTTTCATTGTCTTAGTCTTACCTCCAAACAACTGCAATTTCCCCAATGGTAGGGATACAACATGTATATAGACAATTAAGCTTTCCAGGGTTGATAGGACTGCTGGCAGGAATGGATCACATTAATGAGAATATCAGACTAGCATGTGAGGTGCTTGGGGGGCAGGACAAGGTGTGGGGGAGGGAAGGGGGAAAGGGAATGCAAATCAAATAGCGCCACACAAACTCAAAAGCAAAGCTAGGATAACTAGAACATCTGCACACATCTACTGGCAGGGTTTCCCTCAAGGCAGCATCTCAAGGACCCAGGATTACAAAGTACACAGTGGTAGCAAAGGGTGGATGTTCAGCATGTCATATCTTTATCTTATATTAACGTATTTCACAGCTTTAAAAAAGAAATCAATATTATCTAAATTAAATAGGTGCAAAGAAAATATGGAAACAAATTTCCTCAAGAAAATAATTTTTCTTCAGTAACATTTACAATAATAATAATAATTACTCCACACTTCTCTTATAACAAGCAAATACATCATTTGTATGTACAGCTGCAAATTGTAACTGAAGAAAAAGTGCACACTGCCCTATTGGTAACAAGATTGGGGGGTGTCTGGACTACAACAACATAGCCACACCAGTCTGCAATGTTCATTAGTAGCAACAAAACAACCAGCCATTTGCTATACAACATGGATGAACTAACACTGACTGACTGACTTCTTTTCACATGAAAAGATTTAAAAAAAAACAAACCCAAAAACATGGAACAATACGGAAGTCAATGCCATTTTTCTTCGCCTTTTGAACCAACTAGTGGCATGAAATAATAACATAGAGATTTAGTGAGTGTGAGAGTCAATCATGAATGGACATGTGCCAAAGCAAACGCATGAATCCAATGACAACATTCAGAGAGCATGGATTGTGACAGCATAGGAGTAGCCCCTTATCACACAAGTGGGCTAAACATTGCAGTACAAAAAGTAGTTGAAAAAGTTCCCTCATCTGGTGAGGCGGTAACAAAAAATACAGGCCCTGTGGCTGCAGGGACACAGAATATCGTTAGAAAAGGGATGAGGAGGATATTTATCATTCTGAATGCCATTTCTGTTGCGTATGTATGGGATGATCAATGTCTGAAGTTTAACACAGAAAACACAAGAAAAAACAGCTGATGAACAAACATCTTATTGGCCATCTCAAGTCACATAAGCGTAGGATGTGTGAGCCCCCTCATGTTACTAACCCCAAGCACTGACACGGATAATACTCTTACCTGCTGACAAGCAATGAGAAAATGATTACTCTACTGAAGACATAACACAAACTTAAACAACAGCAAAGAGCACAAATGAATCAATATCCTCTTTTTTTCACTCTATGTTGTGTGCACCATTAGTTCACATCCTTTTCTCTCTTGCAGTCTCTCTGTTTGACTACTTATTGTATGTACATGATGGCATGATACAAGACATTCATCATTCTCTTTTAAAAAAAAAAAATTAGAATGAAACCCCAAATTGATGGCGATGTAGTGAATGAAAGGTTTACATGAGACATACATATTTGTAGTTTTGAGTATAACAAGAACAGGTCCAGGAAGGGGATGGATGAGGTGGGTAGTGGGTTGGAAGGAGGATGTTAGGGTCAGGTCTTCAGGGACATATGGGTACAGCCACTGACTCAGGATTAGTGACAGACAACACTGACAACCCCTGTCATATCACTGACATGGAAAACTCACTGCTGTCAGTGGAGCCTCACACTTCATCTACTAGTGGCAAATACATCAAATCACCTGGACTCTGACTTGACCTGAATACATTTGGTCAATGTATTGCAGGGTTAGGTACAGTAGTAAATGTAATGGACTACTCCTTACCAGTTTCTAAGCAGCAGCAGAGGCAAATGATGACAGAACTGAAAATGTTGAAACTGGCTGAAAAAATGGGTCGTGTCCTAGAATGACTATAAATGCTGCCATGCCAATATTTACCCCTATTTGTCCATTCACATAGAGGGAAGCATTTTTACAGAACAAAGCTGTACACCCAATAATAATAATAATTAACAACATTATAGGCTTTCAACCAATGCTTTTGCTGAAAATCACAATAAAAATTAACTCTTACTGATCATACAATCCATAAAAAACAACACAACCTCTCACAACATAAAATCATAAGCCTGCCAGTCCTAGCATACTGCAAACAAAAAAACCCTTTTTTTTTGTTTCAAAATGCAAAAATTCAGTTAATGAGGAACAGGGCAATGTCTGAATCAGTTGTGTTGATGAAATGATACAATCAATGAACTTGAACCAACACAGAATGTTGTTGATTTCTGTCCATTCTTGGTGATTGCTGTCTGTTGATTAATACATCCACAAATGTGGATCTTGTGAGATGATAATTCATACTACTGGTTTTAATTATTTCACATCTAGCCAGATACTCCAAAATTGCTATGCCACAGAACTATGAAACAATATATGAAAGGTTTGACTGCAAAATGAGATAAATCTGGCTTCCTTGTTTTGAGAAAAACATGATTAAGTTCCACTTGTCAGGCATTTGTCGCAGTGTCCAAAATAAAATGAACCAATTGTTATTATTAGGTAAATTGCATCTGGCAAAGTATTTGTAAAATCTGGTAATATAATTCACACAAAAATACCATCTTATGCACATGTCTTAAACTTTAAAAAAAAGTCGCACTTACAGCATTCTACAGTCAAACCCTTCCTATATTTAATGCCACTTCCTAAGCTTTTCAATTCTGAAATGATGGAACAGTGAGTTATATATGCCTAAGAGATGTTGGACTGCCAGCAAAAATGGCTGTGTGATGAGATTATATTTACACACTATACAGAGCTGAAGATGAAACCACGGGCTTTGGCTGCACAAGTTGAACCCAGTGGCACATTACCTCACAAGTGATGGTCCATAATGAACAGATGATGTCCCACAGCAAACAAATAATCACTGTTTTCTTGATGCCATGAAAATACAAAATTACAGGAAACTGCCCAACATATCTCTAGATATAAATGCTATAAAACTTTGCCTTTTCAGTGGAACCTATCCCTGAAGTGACTTTTACAGAAATATCTCTGAAGCAGTAAACCTCTAGCAACGATTGTTTGTAAGCTGAGCTGAGTTCATGACGTACGAGAAAGCAAACTCCAGGCATTTCTTTCTCAGAATTGTCATATCATTTTTTTTTTCAGAAACACCCACAGGCGTTATCATTTTCAGCTTCACTCCTCATATCTACTGACTTCTACTGGCCTGCGTGCCAACCAATCTGAGCTTCCTGATCAGTAGTCAGACACAGGTATATGTCATTTTCCTGCCCAGCAAATAAGGGGAACTCAAGAGCCAGTTTTAACTGCTATTCTGTGCTAGATTCTCTCTTACAGACAGACAGCACATCCCTCATCACTACTAACCCATAGCTTCACTACCTACAAAGAGAGAGTCAATTATCACCAAATATGGGGTATACATGAAGAACTGATGCAGAAGGCTAGAACATAGCATTTGTAACTTAAAGAAGAATAAAAAAAAAAAAAACCTTTAAAAATTGCATTTTGAGAACATACATATAATCATAAGTCTACCACAAATCAGCTATCACAGATTTCTGTATCTTCAACTTCACATTCTGATACTGTTTTTGTAGGCTTCTGATGCTGTTTTCTTTTTTTCCTTTTTCATTCTACCACTCAGTTATGAATGATATAATAAGAAATAATACAAGTCCAAAAAAAACCAGAAAGTTTCCATGATGATTCAAACTCATACTTTCTCTACAAGCAAATAAACTAGATTATAACACTGGACAACAAACCATACGATTCTAACTGCCAGTGTGTTGTGCATGGACAGTTATATGTCTGAGTTTTTTTTTTTACTGTCGAAGAGAGAGGTCAAGGTACTACAGGCAAATGGTGTGTCAACGTGCACCAGTGTGGCCTGCCTTACTCAAACAGGCCTTCAGATTGACTTGTCACTTCACATACAACATATCTGTCTTTTAGGCAAGAATTTAGATCACTAGAGTTTATCTCTTGCTGTAAATTTTCAAATCAATCACACTCTTACTCCTACATCATTACTTTACATCTACAACTGCGCCTCTATACAGTCCCCATGAAATTATATACTGTTTTTTTATCATTCAAAGAGTTTTGTTTCTTTCTTTCCTTCTTTTAATAGACTTGCTGATATGCCTTGGTGATCAATTCTTAAGGCTGCTGCTGCCCCTTGGAACCTTCTGGCCCTGATAGATGAGAATGTGAAAAGATGATCTGTGGATTAGCTCCCCTTGACTATGTTTGATTAAAGCCTGAGACTACAATATCATCTGCTGGTGGTTCAGCTAGAGAAAAAAAAATGAACACATTAAGATAAAAAATCTTTGACAGCCTGCCAGGAAGACCTTGAAATGACACAATTTATTCACAATCACTTGATGAACCCTCTCTAAAATATAACAGTGAGTCTCACCTAAACCAATGTTTATAATATCATAACACCTGTTTGTCTAGAAAATGTATTATGCACAGTTGTTTGGTAATAAAGATATAAGAATAATCTGAGGTTGGCATTACGAGTAAATATTAAAGGAAAAATAAATACATTCTGCAGCAGATAAAAGAAAACTGACATATAATGATGATGATGATGATAATAATTCAATAAATAAATGACCCATCCTCAAGCTTGTCTCACAGGATTTAAAAAAAAAAAAAAAAGGGAGAAAAATAATAAAAGATATTATTAATAAATCAGCTGCTTCGTGGACACAATGGTCAAGATAATATGGCCAGCATAAACCATTCGCTAACTTAAGCACATAAGTCAAATAAAGATCAACACTTTGTACACACCGCACCATCATCATAAATGAAGCTGTTTCTAGTTAAACTCAATACCAATGTGCATGATCCAAATGATAATGTGCTGTCTTATACAGAGTGCCTTTCCACATCCAACTATCACATGCCTTTGTGCTAACCATATTCTCTTGAGATGCAGAGTTTAAAACTGAGTGTCGGTTTTCAAACCAAGCAGTCCAAATTACTTTCCAATGCTACGTTCTAATTTGATGATTTATGCCCACTGCCAAAGTGAGCCATTGTCACAGTGGTAGGAGTGAGGTATTTCTGGTAATCGCCCTATAACATATGCTAACTAACACAGCAGCAACATGAAAACAGTCGGGTGGGACGGGGAAGAGCAAAAAAAAAAAAAAAAAGAAAAATTAAACAAACAAACAATAATGTCGACAGCCAAGATAAAAAGCAATGTGGTCAATAGTCAAAATCTGTTCTCAATTACGATTATACTTTCTTTTCTGTAAACTGATCAAGGAGCACCTGTTATATAAATGTAGTATTGCTGATAGAAATCAAACCAAACCCCTGAATGAAATCGTGGGATCTGCACACCTGTTATTAGAACAGGTGATATCTCTAAAACTGTGATCAACAGCACAATGGTGAAATGCCTGTAAGAAATAAGCAATTTATTTGCGCCCAGAGTCTGAAGAGAATAAACTGAATATGGATACAAGATCTAGATTTTTGACTGGCAATTTGACTTTTGTTTATGCACTCAGGTACACCTCAAAACTTTTAGGCTTTGAAATTTCTCCAGCAGCTAATACCTGTGAAACACAGTTGTAATTTATGAACAGAATACTGAACCCTTTGTGCTGTGGTCTGAAAGTGATGACAGGCAAGGTGAAGGACACATCACAAGCAGCTGTCACATCAGCTGACTGTCATGTTGACATCCTGATACATGACCTGACATACAGCCTGGGTACAGATCCTGGCAGTCTTCCAACAGCTACTTCTCTGGGTTAATTCACAATACCATCAAATATCTGTGTGCCTTGGCAGTCTTTTGTAGGAGATCTAATGGGTCAGGCAAACCTAATACAGTATGGGTTTTCTTTTATTTTTTTGTTGTGTAGCTATCTGTGTGCATAAACTTGTATTGGTTGACATTGCAGCATACTAGCTATGTGACCTGGTCATTGCATTTCTGATCTTCACTGTCTCAACCAGCTAAACAACAATTACAGGAGTGATAGCACACAGTCTACTTTCCTTTCTTCATCTTGCCAGGCTGTTGTGTGACATACCACCAAATGCTGCTCATACCACCACGCCTGTCTCTGGAGGGACACAGAAAACCCAGACGAAACAACTGAATGGTATTTCATTCTTTTCTCCAAAAAGAGAATCAGTTTTATAAGTCTTTCTTTTTTTGTTTCTTTAGAATTTGTGATATAAGAGATCATAAATTTATAGCTAAATTGCCAGTCTGATTGACATCCAAAATGAGAGTCACCCTGTTTCCCAATGCTAGTATATCACAATTTTACATGCACTGATGTATACACTGTCCTTACTAGATCTAATCAAGAATAACTAGGCTAGCAGAAACCTTAAGTCACTCAGGGGTTAGCACAGATAATAAATCTCCCAACCTAATTAAACCCACAGAGGTCAACTCAACCTCATTTGATCTTAAGCTATAGAAATTTGTGTTACTGAAAAGAACCTTCTCTAATTAGATTTTTAAAAAAAAATTACCTGGCTATTTTGATTAATCTACTTGCACAGAAATGGGGGGAATGGGAGGAAAGAAACAGATCAAGATTAGAAGATCTCACTGTGACTTCTATCTATAGCAATAACAGGTTTGAAATCATAAGGAAAATGATGAAACCATCCAAAGTGATAGGAAAAAAAAAAAAAAAAACTGATCTGAAATTAACCTCTATGAATTCTCTGTCTTTCTTTTCTTTTTTTTTTTTTTCTCAAATTCCTCCTTGATATAAACGCAGGCTTACTAACAGATGATGTATCTTAAATTCCCATATTGCAGTATAAAGAAAAGAAGCTATCTTTGGGCAAAGAACAGACCCAGTTCAAAGTTTCCTTCAGCATGAATAGACATAATTCACAGGAAATTTAAAAAAAAAAAAAAAATCAATGTCTCGTTTAAAAATGCATCATGGAGAGATTAAAATGGCAAGACTAAAATGATCACATAGTGAGTAAAAGAAGCAAAAAAAAAAAAAAAATTTGCCTCTGGTCTGAAACATACATGCATGACTCAATACAAATGAAGCAAATTATTAATGTTGAAGGAATTCTCCCTCACTTCAAAAAATTTGAGGAAAAAAAACAAAACTTATCAAATTCTTCATATCTTTTCACGTTCTTCAGTAAAACTTTGTACAACAACAAAATATTGGCAATTGAAAGAAATTTGTTTACAAGGAAAAAAAAAAACAAAAACAGGAAAAAAACCAAAAAAAACTTGTTTCCAATATTACATGTAGTTTTTCAAATTCCCACAGCCATATGACATCTTGTCAGGTAAACAGCACGACACTCTGTTGCTTGTCCAGCGCAGAAATCCTGCAGATTATTCACTGATCCCATGCTGACCCTTGTTCTCTTTCCTGATTTGAATCACCCATGATCACTTCCAGAAATGCACATGATTCCCTCTAACAAGTGCAAAACAATGCGTGATCCTAAGAAGAAATATTGTAAAATAACAATCTCAGACATACGATGTCTTTAGATAAAACATCTGCATTCCTCGTTCATCAAACAGGTCAATCTGACTTGCTGTCTTGCCCATTCTGTGTCTATGTTAAGAGTTCAACTCCATCCAGAAATAAGAAAAAACATACATTCCCTCCGCTGACAACAGGAGGCTGTGGGCAGGGGCGACATGGCACAGTTTCTGATGTATGGGCCAGAGGTCTTGACCAGTCCACTGCAATCACGAGAAACAAAGATGGCACAAGACCCCCATCTCAACTCTCTCTTTGACTTCCTGAGGCATGGTCACATCAGCTGGCTGAAGCAAAGAGAGACCTGACATCTGGGGATGTTATTACTGGTCAAGGGTCATGGCTAATCCACAATGAGTACACATTAAGAGTGTGTTGCTAAGCAACAGCAGATCACGGCTTCAGCAACACACAAGTAGTTCTCAAAAATCATCGACATCCATAGCATGCATTCCCCTCAAAAAAAAAAACAACAAAACAACAACAACACAAGAATGAAGATTCTCACAAGCAGGGAGTTTTTGTCTTGTACAGTATGTATCCCTTTGTTCACAAGTAGCAAAGTTTTCACTGGCCAGACACTGTGCTTGACTGTTCCTAGCTTCAGGACAGACACTCACTCAACGGACAGCCACAGAAAAATGGTTCCTTTTTATACTGGCCTCCTCCCATATGCTGTTTAGAGCTATATTTTGTTTGTTGGTTTGTCACAAACGTTACCATCTACATGTATTTCACTACTGTAGTATCACACTCAGTCAATCAAGACTTTTTTTTTGTGCTTGACATTTAATCCACTGTAATATCTCGTTCCCTCTTCAGTTCCACATCTGAGGAGGATTTTTTGTTCCCCCCTGTAGACTCATGCGCTGCCGAATCCAATGCCATGCGCAGACGAGATTTCGGCAGTTTGTCGATGCCATTTGTATATTTTGCAGGATTCTCTGCCAAGAGGGCTACTTCGTGTCGAAGGGCATAGTTTTCATTGCACACTTCCCTATACTGTGACTCCAGACTTCTAAGTCTGTTTTCCAGCTCAATGTCAATCTGCAAAATAGAACAAGTTTGAAAACTGGAAGAATATCCAAACTTTACCACTGACAAAAATAGAAAACAATATCTCATCAAGTATCTAACAACAACAAACATTCCAAAGTTTAAGAAAGTGCTGAATTTGCAAAGGTCAGAGAGTTTGCCACTGAATTCTGAAACTCATGTCCCATTGATCAGAAGAAATGGTTAGATGATATTAACACAAATGATGGCACCCATGTTGACAAAAGGCCAATTATTTGTACTTGACATGGGCCCATCATACAGAGTATAGAAATTATCTCACAATATTTCATACTGAAAACAACATTTGTCTAACAATAAATTCACTATAAACATAATCACTCCACCAACCACACAGAAAACAAAATTTTGTTTGTGCATCCTTTAAAAAACATGATTTGGTAAAACTACATTTGTACCTTTCAATCATACTGAATACAAAATTGCTGACTGCCCTTTAGGTATCTTTTAGAGAGATGACCTAGTTCGGCTATTCTTTTTTTTTTCTTTTTCTGTCACTGTTATTCTGATGGGTGACTGCTTGTGTCACAGAGTGATATCAGTTCTCTTTTCCCTAAGTTTCAAGAGAGCACATGCAGATGGACACTCTGACTTGGTCAGAATGTGGCCTCACCTTGCTGTGTGCCTGCTCCTTCTGTGCCCTGGCTTCCTTCAGGGCATAGTCCTTCTCCATCATCAGGCTCTTCAGATCTCTCTGTGTTCTGTTCACAATTTCTTCCAACTCCAAAATCTGCCTCCGACTTCCCTCCACCTCCTGCAAGCACAGCACAAGGTTTGCATGTGAACATTTTAATTAGTAAAAATTAATACAATTTAATACTACAACGTCAAGTTACAAATATTGCCTTAGCTGAAAACTGGCGCTAAAGAAAGAAGAAAACAGGGTGGGGATGGGGGTGGGAAAGGGGAACAAGATAGAAGAAGAAATTATCATTATAACCCAAACATATTGCTCTGTTTACAGAAAAAGGAGAAAAATTGTTCTTACTTTATTTGATTCACCCGTTCGCAAGCAGGTAGCATCTAAAGGTATTTACAGCTGAACCAGTACACATTCACTCAGGCAAAGAAATCAAAAAGTAAGTCACTCATCCCTTGACTTCTGTAGATGACTATTGGGCACCTGTGAAGACGTCTTCACCACTTTCTACATTTTTCTCTGTCTTTCACCACCCTCTAGTATTCTGCCAGACTCAGTCCTGTCCATTCCTGTGTGTTATCTTCCCACCTCTTTCTCTCACTTCCAGGCCTCCTTTAATTACTGTACCTTGCAAGATTGTTTTTGCACAGCCTCTTACATGAAAAACGTGTGGGCACCATTCTAGTTTTCGCTTCTCCACAACAGTGAAGAGGTCATCACAGCTTCCACAAAAAAGTAAGTATCTCCAAAAACAACAACTAAAAAAAAAAAAAAGGCCCACACCAACAAACATGAACAGGGCAGGCTGTTTTCTGAGAGACTTATATGCCATATGTCCCATCATCATTCCCCCCCCCTCCCCCGCACACACACACACACACATACATACATACATACATATTCTGATGTCTAACTTACCCTCCTGAGTGCTCCATTAGAACGCAGCAATAACTGCACCACCTCCTCTGTCTTGGCCCTCTTTTTGGAGAATTCCTGCAGAAAGCGTGTGTGAGCCTCAGTGGTGGGCTCCACCTTCCCATCCAATGCCGAGCGGATCATCTCCATCTCTTGCTCCAAAGTACTTTCATAAAGGGTGATGTCAGAAAATCGAATATCCTTACAACCTGCAAAAAAAAAAAAAAAAAGGGTGAGATATGCTTCACTGTTTAGAACTTAAAGGTGTCCTTAAGCTAAAACAGAGTACATTTTTTATGCTACACAGTGGCTCTCAGATGGTTCAAAGTCAGCTTCTGGTTATCAAATTCATAAGTCATCCTTGTGACTTGGTGAATCTACATGTGATTTGAAAACAGACAATGCTCTAGCATTGGTGACCTACACTTTCACTCCATTTGCCATGTGATCTTGACAAAACAGCTCTCTTGGGACTGGCACGACAAGTCATTTAAGAAAATTGAGTTTCTGGTATATGTAACCCTGGTGCTGATGTGAGGCTGGAAACCTCCCGGCACTAACTGCAAATTATTGATTAACAAACTATTGCTACTCAGATCACTCAAAGAACAAATCTACCAGCAAAGAACCTATAACAACTTTGTGGAATTCACTAATCTGCTCTTTTCTGTCAAATGCTTTGCATGCAGTTGTTCCATTCCAACAAAACCCTGTAATCTAATGCAAAGAAAATCTTAGAAAAATTATTTTTATAGAATATAGAATCAGACTGATTCAAATAAGTAATAAAATATAAAAATCTTGTTTTATGAGATGAAAATGGGCGATTAAAAAGGAACACTTGTCATGCCAGTGGATCGGTAGCCTAGTGGTTGGCCTGTTCATCTCGGGTTCAAATCCTGACAGGTCCCGACATGTTGTCCTTGAGAAAGACAATTTATAGTAAATTTATACACATTTCCTGACTCCACCCAGGTTTAAAAATGGGTACCCGACTATAGACAGTGATTGATACTGTTAGACTGATAAGGATTTGAGTGTCTAACAGGCAGCCGCCTTGTATGCTTGCCAGGAAGCTGGTAACGTTTATATGAGTATCTTCTTTGGGTCTGTTGGGGTAATAATATATTGTAAAGTGCTTAGAGCCTGAACTGTAAAAGGATAAGCCCTAAATAAATGACCTCTATTACTACTATTAACAAGTGGGTAATTAAAAAGAAACAAGATCCCTAGATTTTTTTTTTGTCTGAGATGAATTCAGTGCCAGGCTCAGAAATATTAGAAAGTGGGGGGGGCCCCCCCCCTCTTCGCAATAACATCTTTTATATGTATCTATTTCAATTTTGCCTATGGCCTCTCTTTCATGGGCCCAATGATGAAACTAATGTGAAAAGACAGACATTATCAGGTTCTACATCTTGGACCACTGTAATAGAACGTTCAGATGGGGAAAATATATGCCTGGAGAAACAACAAAATCAATGCTGGTTCTGTTCATAGTATTGTTTCTCCTACCCCCAGGAATTATTACTCTCTGGAAAAGGGGATCCAAATACATTCTATTGTACAATTCCATGAACTGGATGTGAAAAGACACAGAGGAGGGGGCTGAGAAGAGAGGGTAGGAAAATGAGAAATGGCCAAAGGGCAATAAAGAGAGACAGGAAGGCCCCTGTGTGGCAGTTAAATTGTCAAGGGATTTTTTTCTTTGCATAACCAACTCTGATGTTGTACAACTATGGTGGGAGACCAGATCCTTGTGCCTGTCTCTCTCCCTGCCCCGACTGGCTACCACCACAAACCTGTCAATTTGATTACATGTCCAGGGGCCGGAGGGCCCCCAGTCCTGGCAGGACTAGATCAATACAGGACTTAGGGGCTGTAACATTGCTTCACCAGGTCTCAAGCTAAAGGCTGAGATGGAGCACAGTGCATCATGCAAGGGCCAGAGACTACCACACCACTTCAAAGTAACACAATACCAGGATAGGGTGACAGTGACATGAAGGGATCCTAGATGTCTGAACTACATAGGAATCCCTTGCAAATAAACAAGGTTGTGACATCATAGATGGTAAAGGGTACAGCATGACCCACTCTCTTGATCTTGGATCACTGGCCAGCATAATGTGCAGTTAATTATATTTAATATTAAGAGAAAAACTTAAAAAGAAAGCACTTTTTCATTTTGAAGCTTCAACGAAAGAGGTAAAGAATTCACATGTGATTTAAGCAAACCCCTTTTGCTTGTTTCAAACTTTTCAAGATTGTTACACACACTAAAATGAACAAAATTATGATTGTGAAATTGTGTCGAGTTTTTTTACTATGATACTACTGTACATTTAATTTGTCATCTTTTGTCTATTACATGTAATCACTTACAATCTGAAAGTCCCAATACATATGACATTGCCATGACAAACCAAACCAAGTACAGTCAGATCTCTGAAACTGAAATATTTCTAAAAAATAATCAGTCTGATATACAAAAGATTTAAATGGTTTGCTCAAATGGGAAGTTTTTCCAAATAAAATAAAGGCACCATGAAAAAGAACTAAGGACTAAGGACAGCAAAAGACTCACTTTCTGTGGGGGATGCCATACTGGAATCATCTGTGTCTGTGGGCAAGTCATACTCCATGGTATCTCTCAGCTCTCCTGCTTCAAATTTGGAACTCCCATGTGAAGTTTTGCGTGATAAAGAGGCATCCGACCCATGCCGCCCATTGATAGTTGTTTGTGCTGGGGCAGATTTCTCATCCAGTTCCTCTTCCTCTTCATCAACTGGGGACTTCTGGCCAGAGGATGGAGCCAGAGAGACATTGGGAGTGAAGTGTCGGGCATATCTGAAATGGCAGAAGAAAAAGACAATGTTGAGCATCTTGCTTGGCAAATTAATTTAGAACAGCTTTGGCACAGTTCAAATAACATACAAACCATCAATTGATTTTTCTTTTTTTTCATGACAAACAAACTGTAAGCTTTTTTTTTTTTTTAGTCTCATAAACCACAAAAAGTTACCTGAGCTGTGGGTTATATCTTTCCATCTCACCCCTTCTCTATGCATATCCACAACATTATCATATACCTATCATAATGCATGGTGATATCTACTTCACTTGTGCAAGAAGCAGGAGTCCATGTTTCATTCATTCATTCTTTTTCCTCCTTTCCCTCCCCACTTCCAGAAGTACTACCGGAAGAGGTTAGAGACAGAAAATAAGAATTAAACCACCTCCATTCCAGTTAAAAGATTGCAATCAGTCATGACTTTAATCACTGCATGTATTTTACTCTTTAACTAAGAAGAGGCTTTGATCACAATGAATCCAACGTAACAGACAACCCACAGGCCAGACCTGGCCAGCTCAGGGCTGAGTTAGTGGTGTCCTTCACTTTACTCATACCATGACCTTCTTCCTTTCAACACATCCATCTCAAACCCCCCCCCCCCTCCCCCCTCACTCTTCTCGGGGCCCCAGGCTCAGACACTAAATGTAAACAGTGACAAGTACTTTACTCCACACTGGCTATTAATAGTTCTCCCAGCTGTTGCAAAGGAAAGAAGAGATAAACCACAGATAGAAAGAACAAAAGATGTGTGTGTGTGTGTGGGGGGGGGGGCGCGCCCAAAAACATGCCTACTTTGAAGGAAGACAAATACCAGAAAGAATGTAAATGGTCTTAGGGTGTATAGGGGCTCTCAAGTAGGAAGTGAGTAGTCACTTGAACAGGATAGTGGCCTGAACTGGAAGACAGTGTTTGTAACTGCTACTAAGATATTTCTAAGGCCCGCAACCATATAAGTCAGTTTCCCATGCTGAATGGAAGATCCTTTAAATAATACTGACTTTCTGTTTGGGAAGAGGTGAGAGGAGAGATACAGTGAATAATTATACCTCCAGCAAAAATTGGAAGGAGATATTTTGAGAGAAGAAAAGGAAAGAGGGAGAGTGAAAAAAAAAAAAAAGAAAAAGATATAAACAAAGAAAATTAGGGTGGGAAGGAGACAACAAGTTCAGGGAGAAGATGATAATATATGAAAAGAAAGTCTGAAGAATAATATGGTCAACAATGGCTCCAGGCTCAAAGGGGGGGGGGGGGGGGGGGGGAGAAAAGAAAACGG
>JBCAUA010070462.1:0-11037 GCA_038406235.1 Peronia verruculata
ATATATGAACTTTCTCGACCTGGGCTGAAAGGGAGTGAAATGAGACTCAGCTACTTTTGATTCTGAGAGATTTTATTTAGAAATGTTATTGCAGAGTCATAGTTATGGCCATTTGCTTCTGGTATTTTATTTACCCCGACAGGAAAATCTAAATCTCAACAACGATCTAGCCATTTGGCTGTCAAGCACTGACAAGGGTCACAATAGTTTGAAACTGCAGTGCTAGTGGAGTGTGGCATAGCACTGAGATAAAAATGCTTTGCCACTCCTTAGTTCATTCTAATTAATTTGTTTTAACAGTGAGAGCACAACATCACTGACATGTGAGCATTTGACACTAAATAATAAGAGTGTTCTCGGACCGTACGAAGATTTTCGAATGTAGATTTTTTTTTTTTTCTAATCAGTCCTATTACTTTCCCTAGCCAAACGCATGGAGTGTTGAACAAGCAGTGTTAAAGAAAAAAAAAAAGGAAAAACATTTTTCTTTCTGTCACGGAAGATTGATCATACACACAAACACAAACACACATACATATGCAAGCACGTGCGCGCGCGCGCACGCACGCACACACACACACACACACAAACGCTCGCGTGCATGTAGTCACATTACATGTATACCATTAGAAGAAAACATTATTCTTACATCAAAATTTTTCAGAATTGTTCATACTGTACTTGTCAAGCAAAGGGCGCAGGAACAATGTTTTCCTCTTAACTGTGCATGTTCACTAACCTCTGTATCTGGCAAAGGGAAGCAATAAGGTTGATCACAATTAATTCCCATCTGGAATTGAACCACTCAGAGAGATTTTCATTCTATTATTGAATAGAAGATAAGTCAAGTTCCTTTTCTCCTTTTTTTTTCCATTTGTAAGAGTGTCTGAACTAAAAATTGAGAACAAAACACATTAACAACTATGAAGTGATAGGTAATCAAAATTAAGGACTAATTTAAATGTTCAGAGCAGACTTAATCATTAAACTTCACTTCGAAAGCAACAGGAAGCCATAATATCACCGCACGGAAATACTACTGCTGTAAGTCAAAAAGTGCAACTTTTCAGGAGAAAGAAAAAACTTAATAACTTTGTTGTTTTACTTTTGTTGTTGTTGTTGTTGTTGTTGTTGTTTTTCTAATTGTGAACATAACATCATAATCGTTTTATCTGAACAAATTCAAATTTATGCTTTTTTTTCCCCATAAAATTTTATTTATAACCTTAATATAGGACATAAGGCAATGTATATCTGAAATCTTTGAAATAATATAACCATAATATATTGAGTTACAGCATTAGTGTCAGTGTCCATCGTGAATCTGGTTCATTTATTGTTAAGGTACGTGGATTTGTAACAATAGTGTACAGAAGAAAAATGACGGAAGTCTCTGTTTCATGTCACTGTAAGTCCAGTTACAATGTCAACATTGAAGCATGTCAAGTCATTTCTGCAATACACAAGCCTTAAGTTGGCATACAGCAGCAGAATTTCAAACAGATTGCCAGAGTAAAAAATACACGTAGGGTAACTTGAGTTCCAACAGTAATATTTCAAGATTTTTACACGGTGTTCATTTAAATCAGGTGTTTTGTTTGTTTGTTTGTTTGCTTGTTTGTTTGTTTTAATAATATCTCGTAAACAGATAAAAAAAAAAAAAAAACCGAATACGAGATTTTGTCACATGATGCACCAGCCCCATCCATACTCTTGGTTCAGATATCTCAAAATCGAAAAAATCAGGCCTACGACAGTAGTTTTCCAGGCGGCGATATGTGAAAATTTTAAGGACCACATTTTCAGTGGAGAACAGGATGTTCACACGTTTTAAAAGTTACTTTTACCAAGCCAGCGTAAATATCGCTGTTGACAATTGGACAATGCATGTAAGGAAGTTTTATTCCGTCTACGTCCAATTTAAATTGGTAAATTCAATTTTCAAAAAGAGATGAGGATGAAACTGGCGATAGATATTACCTCATCGTGTTTCATACTTGCAGCTTACCTACACATACAAATAGAGATGTTGGCACATCTATGTGGACATTCCAATTATTTTTTTACCTTTCCAAACAGGCTAAATGTGTGAGATAACTGATAATCACGTCGGATTTTGAATCTCTTCCCTGCCAGATGGTCCCGTTTACTCCTCCTGATCCGCTCTGAATTAGAAGATGACAGAGAGAAAGAAAAATGGGGCACAGATCCAACCTTATCTATATTTGAGGCGGTCACTGGGTCAGCAAATTGGCTGGTCTTCTACTGAAATCCAAAATCCAGGATCTACTCAAAACTGCCATCTACAACCAGAAAAAGATGAGCTCATGTGAGACTACGCCAATCACATTTTGACACTATTTATAGAGAAGAATTGAAACTGGATAAACTCCAGTCAAAGGGTTGATCATTCCAGATGGTTTTCAGATTTTGTTGGGGGGAGGGGGGGAACAGGAGGTATGCCGAGTAGCACATAATGTGTCTGGATGACCCTTGTTAAGTGAGTTGTCGTTTATTCTCCTTCCCTGGTCCCAACTCTGCTCCCGTTCCATTTCAATTTCTCATGAAGTTCAAACTTCCCAAAGCCCTCAGTTGTCCTCCCTAAATATATAAAACTCAAAGGGATCAGCAGCTGGCCTTATTATCGGCCAAAAATATACATGTGCTTTAAGATACATCAGTCTTCTTTAGATTCTGTAGGATACACCGAGTCTTTGTCTCTTTGTCTCTCAAATAATTGTTGCTAAAATAGGAGCAAGTAACTTTGACCTGAGATTCCGCCAGGACATGTCACCAGCTCATCAATGTTTCCAGCTTGGGATTGTGTTAACATGAATTGGCTTGCGAGCCTTCGGCTCCAGTTTGTACCTCATTTACCTCCTCTGCGTAAATCAAATAAGATTTCTGACAAGATGTTTCTGTTTTATAAGTCCATGCCAGTATCCTCGTTGCTATCGGAGAGTTACGTTTCGTTCTATACCTCACCTGGGGACAGCTATCTCGTACGGGATTGCACAGAAACCAATCCAGTGGCAGCAGTACTACTATATATCAATAACAACACGACGAACAAGCAGCCGGGACGAGATTCGTGTTGTCGAGATGGACTCCACCCCTTTCTGTTGTCCACATTCTACAGACCAGTCTCTGTCAATGTATTTCTTCTCGGCGTATGTCCACTTTGCATGCTCGTCATTACAGACCAACACCGGACAAATTACACAAAAACAACAGCAGAGCAAATCAAAACAAATGCCTGTAGAACTGAACAACCACACTGACGTCACAAACATGTACACACACACATATACACACACACAACAAAAGCGCGAAACGAAATAAAAACAACAAAACAAGTTTACAACCTTGCAGCCTCTGTAACAGATCTGCTGGTCATGATTTCAAAACAACAGGTACAAACTAAATTGAGTGTAGTGTTTTAATGATGCATGACCTGAATTATTTTGAGTTCATATTAAAAATAACACCCGTATTTATTTAATATTTATTTATTTAATATATTTATTTTTATTTATTTTATATTTATTTAATATAATTATTTTTATTTATTTCACCTGACTTTCAGTGAGAGACGGAATTTAATATTCTTGCAATTTCAGGTGGGCCTCTATGTTCATGTCAGTTTGAAGGTAAATGAAACAGTGGAAAAAATGTCATTAGCATTGTCCGTGTGGTCAACCGTTTTGAATTTGTGCAGCAGGTTACCGTATGATGATGTCCGGAGTCAGAGCCTGACAAAGAGACTAGCCAATGGACGGTTTAATGCCGAGTGTCCGAGAGAAGGGTGAAGAGGTCATGAACAGGCCAGACAGACCGACCAACCCCAGGACAGCTGATCGCAAGAGTCCTGGCACGTCAGAGAACCTACAGGAGGAAATAGAAACGTATTGCAGTCACTTAACATAAGAATGCCGAGTCACACTACATCCTTTTGTAACATAAGAATATCTTCAGGTCCCAACAATTACAATTATTATATTCTGCAAAGATAAGTTAATTTTTGTTTTTTTTAATCAGTTTGGATGCAACAAATATAACAAATTCTAATACTACGCTTTGACAAAAGTCTCTTTAAAAGGTTCTAATTAGTTACAAAGATTACTAGAACATGGGCTGTATGAAATGATATTGATTTTAAATCACATGAATTTACAGATTCCCAGAAAGTGACAATCATATAACCTAATTATTTAACACGCATAAAGCAAATGTCACACTTATTAGACTAAGTCCGTATGACATATCTTAATGAAAGTTGCCACCAAATCTAAATTCAATACTAAAAAGTGACAGACTGTGGTTGTGTTTTCGTGTTGCGAAGTATGAAAGACCACTCGCAGGAGATGTAAAGAAAGCGATTGGAAGACAGTCATCGTCCCAGATAGATTTGCTGCGCTAGATTGATGCGCAGTACTTAAATGTTTATCCTTACTGGCTAGAATTATTACTCGACCACTCATTCTTTAAACTATTTTCAGGCTTTGTGTCATTAGCACGGTTAACAGCACGAAGAGGTTGTTAAATGATAATAGCATTTTTAAAAATAATACGACAGCTACATACTATAATTCTCTCCAAACTTTAATCCAACTGATGATGCTGGGGGGGGGGGGGGGGGGGAGAGGGAGGAGGGAGGAGGGAGGGGGGAACAAGCCGTCCTGTACATTCTATTTAATTTGGCTTATTTGATGCTTTGGCTTCATATGAATTTACTGACTCATGGGTACTTAACCAGAAGCTCTTTTTTCAGAAACATGAGCGCCAGCTCCGTCATTTTCTAGCAGGGGAAAGATTGATGAGCAACATAGCAAGTTATGAGAAAGCGAGACACACACGTATCTGACTTGTGGTTAGTTAGGAACAGAAAATGAAGCACAAATATTAATCATAACCTATGACTTTGAAAAAATTAAATAAGTAAATTAATAAAATTTTAATGATCTTCCACACCATGGCAGCAAATCTCTGCCTGCTATTTATAATGACAACTGGTCTCATTCATGTAGTAAAGTCACGTAAACTTCACAGCCCCAGTCTTACTCCTCAGTATTATATCTTCAAATTTTATATAATATTGATAAATGTGTCCTCTTCCCTTAAATTCACGGCATACGTAGAAATATATACACAAATACTTGCAGTCTCTAAGGTAACAGTGGGAGATACCCTGAATGAGGAAACCAAATGATGGTTCAGGGGAGAATAATACGTCAAAATTGACTAAAGATTCAAGATGATAATTATGTCCCTTGAAATTAAATCTTTTTTTTTTTTTCTTCTCCTCTGTTTGATAGAACTTGACATAATCATCATTCTTAATGCTTTGGGGAGGGGGGTGCTTTCCAATCAAGAAATGTGAGAGCATTTCTAATAACTTAGGGGGGGGGGGACGAGAGGGAGAGGGGGGCATAACGATTACGGTTTCTATAAACCTTTCAACCACCTCCGCTCTGGTTATCTGAGTTAGGAGTCAAAAAGGCGAGGGCCTCATTTATGTCAGATTCATTATATAATGTAACTGAAGCGGTTATATTGCAATTATGATCGCTTCGAATGTAACCAGTCTGACTGGTATAAGATACGTCCAGTGAGTATTATGGAGGGCAGTACCACGAGGCAGAGAATCACATCGCATGATAAAGGGCACTAATTCAGTTCGGCCCGCCCATGGCAAATATTATCGAGCTGTAAACAGTATTATGACAGCAATATAACTTCTGGAAGCATCCATCTAGTTTCTTGCTTTAACCGTCATACTACTACTCTCAGTTTTTATTTGTTCATTAAATTATTCGTTTTAATATCTATTTAATCATTCTTCTATCTATGTATTTATTTATGTATTTATTTGTGTATTTTTCTTTTCTTTTTTTTTTTTTTTTAGGTACTTGGATGTCCATTTACCTATTTATTTTAATCATTTCTTTGTTCATTTATTTATTTGTTTCTTTCTTTCTTTATATATTTATTTATTCAGTCCTTTTTTCTCTCTATTTTAACGGCGTTTTCCCTCCCAAACGGAAGGTATGAAATCTGCTCACAACGGATTCAAATAACTCCAAGAAGAAGAACAAAAGAAAAAAAAAATAGTGAAAGCCTGCAGGAGAGGCTGGAGGATTTTCAGTGCATAATACAATGATAAATTTAATAAATTTGCCAGCACTAGAACTCTTTGATGCGCCACAGATAACAAATAGATTAGCACAGACCCAACAGGTCTAATTGTAAAGCTAGTGCAAACAAAGGTTCATCAGGTGCGTCTCATTATCTCCTGTGGCAACGCATTTCATGTGGAATAGTTCGCAGCTCGCTCGCACTCGTTGTGAATACACAAATGTCGAACAGAATAGCTGTTTGTGCGACAGGGACGGACTTTGAAGTACTTTTTTTTAAATGTTCTTCCTGGATGTTATCTTTGGATAATCTATCATCATTCACTATTCAGTGGTTATCCAGTATCACCCTACGTGTGATATAACATTGCAGTCACAAGCGAGTTTGCACTTTAATGTAAGGGAGTATCACAGAAGATCGTGATTGTATGCTCTTTGTTTACATCTTTGTTCACAGCATCACCTTCTATACTTTAAAGAGATTATAAAATGTGTTTCCTTTGTAAACTGAATCATATAAATTCACAATTTGGCAAAAGAGAAAGATGAGATAAATCGAAACCTCTAGTGAGGGAGAGAAAAGAAAGTATCAGTTGAAAAGTGTTGATTGCGATAAAGTAAACAACCGATAAAGGGATACGACCTGCGCCACTCTAATATCTTGAAAACTGTAATATTGCTCACACAATTCCAATCCCAAGACGATACGGGCACTAGTTTTCGAGGACTGTCAAATATTTTGTTGTGGATTTTAAGTACAGTATAATGACCTACCATTGACTCTCAGATTCAAAATCATCGCCGGTTTTCACCACGTGCATCTCTGCAACACCTTCCACCATCGAAGTGCGGGAACCTGGGGTCTGTTCCTCACTGAATTGACATCCCGAGTGTGTAAAGTCAGACTTGGAGCAGGTGGACATGCTGAAGTCATGGAAGGTTTCTTTTCGATACAGATCAAACTGACCACTGGCTAATGGTGCTGACTGATATCTCCACTTTTCGGTCATGCCACTAAGATGTCTCCGATTTGTTGAGTCTCTGGTCACAGGCTTCCTGTTGTCACGGCCTTCACTGACATCCCGTCTCCTTGTCTCTCTGATCATGTCATTGGTATCCCGTCTCCTGTTGTCTCTGGTCATGTCATTGACAACCCGTCTCCTGTTAACCCTGGTCATGTCATTGATATCCCGCCTCTTGTTCTCTCGGGTCATGTCCTTGATATCCCGCCTCTTGTTGTCTCTGGTCATGTCAGTAACATCTCGTCTCCTGTAGCCTCTGGCCATGTCATTGGAATCTTGACTTCTGCTATCTCTGGCTATGTCATTGATATCCCGTCTCCTGTTGTCTCTGGTCATGTCATTAACATCCCGTCTCTTGTTGTCTCTAGTCGTGTCATTGATATCCCGTCTCCTGTTGTCTCTGGTCATGTCATTGACATCCCGCCTGTAGCTGTGTCTGGTCATGTCATTGATATCTCGTCTATCGTTGTCTTTGGTCATGTCATTAACGTCGCGTCCCCTGTTTTCTCTGGTCATGTCATTAACATCCCGCCTCCTGTTGTCTCTTGTCATGTCAATGACATCCCGCCCCCTGTTGTCCCTGGTCACGTCATTGCTATCTCGTCTTCTGTTGTCTCTGGTAATGTCATTAACATCCCGTCTCCTGTTGTCTTTGGCCATTTCATTGATATCCCGTCTCCTGTTGTCTCTAGTCATTTCATTAACATCCCGTCTCCTGTTGTCTTTTGTCATGTCATTAACATCCCGTCTCTTGTTTTCTCTGGTCATGTCATTAACATCCCGCCTCCTTGTGTATCTAGTCATGTCATTGATATCCCGTCTCCTGTTGTCTCTGGCCATGTCATTAACATTCCGTCTCCTGTTGTCTCTAGTCATTTCATTAACATCCCGTCTCCTGTTGTCTCTGGTCATGTCATTAACATCCCGCCTCCTTGTGTCTCTAGTCATGTCATTAACATCCCGCCTCCTGTTGTCTCTGGTCATGTCATTAACATCCCGTCTCCTGTTGTCTCTGGCCATGTCATTAACATCCCGCCTTCTTGTGTCTCTAGTCATGTCATTACCATCCCGCCTCCTGTTGTCTCTGGCTATGTCATTAATCTCCCGTCTCTTGTTTTCTCTGGCTATGTCATTAACATCCCGTCTCCTGTTGTCTTTGGTCATTTCATTGATATCCCGTCTCCTTGTGTCTCTAGTCATGTCATTAACATCCCGTCTCCTGTTTTCTCTGGTCATGTCATTAACATCACGTCTCCTGTTGTCTCTAGTCATGTCATTAACATTCCGTCTCCTGTTGCCTCTGATCATGTCACTCACACCCTCTCTCCTGGTATCTCTAATCATATATTTGTCATTTCGTCTCCTACTGTCTCTTATAACGTCATTGGAATCTCGATGCATGCTATCGTTGGCCATGTCATTGATATCTCGCCTCCTATTATCTCTGGTCATGTCATTGACATCTCGTTTCCTATAGTCTCTTATCATGTCACTGGAATGTCGTCTTTTGTCATTGATATCTCGTCTTCCGTTGTCTCTGGTCATGTCATTGATAACTCGTCTGTCGTTGTCTCTGGACATGTCATTTACATCTCGTCTACGATTGCTTCTGCTCATGTCGTTGACATCTTGATTCCTGATGTCTCTATTCTCATCACTGATATCTCTTCTCCTGTTACTCCTGGTCACGTCATTGATATCTCGCCTTCTGTAGTCTCTGGCCACATCGTTGACATCTCGTCTTCTGTCATCATCATTGACATCTCGTCTCCTGTTATCTCTGGCCACATCATTGACATCTCGTCTTCTGCTACCATCATTGACATCTCGTCTCCTGTTATCTCTGGCCACATCGTTGACATCTCGTCTTCTGTTACCATCATTGACATCTCGTCTTCTGTTATCGTCATTGGCATCTCGTCTCCTGTTGCTTCTGGTCACATCATTGACATCTCGTCTCCTATTATCTCTGGTCACATCATTGGCATCTCGTCTATTGTTGTCTCTGGTCACATCATTGACATCTCGTCTCCTGTTATCTCTGGTCACATCATTGGCATCTCGTCTCCTGTTGTCTCTGGTCACATCATTGGCATCTCGTCTCCTGTTGTCTCTGGTCACATCATTGACATCTCGTCTCTTGTTATTCCTGGTCATTTCAGTGACATCTCGTCTTCTGTTATCATCATTGACATCTCGTCTCCTATTATCTCTGGTCACATCATTAGCATCTCGTCTCCTGTTGTCTCTGGTCACATCATTGACATCTCGTCTCCTGTCACCCCTGGTCATAACGTTGACATTCGGCCTACTGGTATCTCTGGTCATGCCATTGTCAACGTGCCTACGGCTGTGTCTTGTCACATCATTCACTCGTGGACTTCTATTCTCCGTAGTCATTGCTCTAACATTTGGCCTACGGCTGAATTCAGTCATTTGATCATCATGTTTTTGTGAAAGGTGTGCGTTATGAGAATATGTGTCCACCTTTGTCGTTTCTTGCATGTTGGCAGCGTCTGTCTTGGACTCAATAATCTCAAAGTGCTCAACCGTCGCTGAAGATGTTTTACTCTGAAAAGCACAAGAATTGAATCGAGACAGAATGAATCTGTGTCCAGTTCTCCAAGTATTACAGTCTTCTATGCCAGTGGGTGGGAGTGGGGAGGGGGTAGTGGTGGGGAATTTTCAAAGACAGCAAGTAAGAAGAAGGGGGGGGGGGCGGAATGAGCCATACTGTGGTCTAAATGGGTCCATAAGTGTAACAGTAAAGTGAAAATTTGGAATACTTTAACTATATTATTATAAGTAGATCTAGTAGTATCAGCATTACTATTGTTATTGTTGGTATTATTATGCACTATGACAAATTCATATAGAATCTGCCCACAAAGTGTTTAATTAGTAAGTTCTGGTTTATCTCTCCTTGAAACGTCATTGAAAACAGTTGTCTTATTAAACAATGTCTTAGAACCTGGGAAATATACAATACATATATTAAAATTTGCTCCTGATGCAAAATGCAATTCTTTTGGAATAGGGTGAGGAACCACCTTTAGACCTCAAACTGGTTAGAACTTGCGTCATGCCGCAGTCATGTCAAAATGGTTGCCACTGATATCTCTCGATTTAAGTTAAACCCACATCATTGGTCCCTATAACAAAACAAAACAAAAAAGTCCGTCCACGTCCAAGTTTACATAACAGATTTTCATTAGTCATAATAACTAGATCAGTCTTGTTTTCAGAACGAATCAGCAATATACTATGCATTTGCTTTTTTTTTTTTTTTTAAATGTGCATGTGGAGTTCACTTAGTACATCTATTATCTATGGTTTCACTTGTATAAGTCTTTTTTTTTTTTTTAAGTTGAATGCAATATTTTGTTGATATTATCTATTTGATTCACCTGACAGACCTATCTGTTCCTATCCAGCTCATGGAGAGACTGTGATCAGACGTTCATAATTATTGTGTTTTTTATTGTTTACAGGAGTACGACTCTTTGGTATGTAAAATCTCTAAATCGTACAGTTATGAGAATGATTTGATTTGTTTTTGTTTTTTGTAGTTGTAGCATTTTGTCAGTAAGAAATTGAGGGAGCAAAGTTCCATCTGATTTCTCTAATGTCATATTTATTTACGAGATGTCAGCTTTAAAAAAAAAAAAATCATTTCTTTACTCTCTTATTTCTAATTTATTTTACAATGTTTCATTATCTCTTCCTTCAATCTTTACGTTGAGAACAGAGCATTTTAATCATTTACTTATAGGAGCGATACTTTATGTACGTTATAATATCGTAATTGAATTAATTTAAATTGCACAATGAGATTTTTTTCCCATCTAAATGCATTGACATACCAGACACAGAAGCATATA
>JBCAUA010070473.1:0-11036 GCA_038406235.1 Peronia verruculata
TTTGTGGGTAGAAATTTGGAAATTGGAAATTTTGCCCAGACAGCGGCACTCAGCCTACTCTTTCATCGATTTTGAACTGCCAAAAGTTCTTTAACGTGCGTAACGTACACACGGACCTCCGAAATATTTTCGCGCTTATCCGAGAAGTCTAGCCGGTCTATACTTAAATACCCTCCACGGAGACCGTGGGTTCTCTTTTAGTCTTTCACCCTTCACCTTTCACGTAGGCGTTGTTCATCCACTTTTTGCTGAACGAAGCAATCCGACAATGTTTTCCAATCTCTTTTGTCCCTCGCCCTCCTCACCCAGGTTGTACTAGCCGCTCTCTCGATGTCGTCTCTCCACCTTCTTTTTGGCCGTCCTACCGATCTTTTTCTTATCATTGTCTGCCATTCTGTGCATTTCATTGTCCATTTGCTGTCTTGTGTTCTTATTAGATGGCTTGCCCATTTCCATTTTAATTTGAGAGCGATTTTCACTATGTCAGTGACACTACGTTTTTCCCCTTATTTCTTTGTGTGATATTCTGTCTTGTAGTTTTATTTTCAGCATGTTTCTTTCCATTGATCTCTGTACTGTTTGAAGTTGTGGTGACTATTTTGTCTTGATATTGTCCAATGTTTGGCAACCATAGGTGATAGTAGGTATAATAGATTGGTTGAAGACTTTTAATTTAAGTGATATTGGTACCTCTGTGTCTTGAAATATCTCTCCGTATCTTCCAAAGCAAGTCCATCCCGTTCTTATTCTTGTGTTTACCTCGCAGTTCGTTCGATTTTCCAGTTGTATTCTTTGACCCAGATATTTGTACTGTGTTATTTTTTCGATGGTTTTTGTTTTCACACTCAATCTGATTTTTACTCAGTTCAGTCATTGACGGGATGGCTCAGTAGAAACAAACGCGATATGTTATAGTTTGCCTGCCGCGCCCCCCCCCCCCCCACCCTTTTGCATTTTAAGACGTCCACGAAATTTTGAGGAACTGCTCTTATGAGGTGAGCTAGGGTGATGATGTTTAGGTGCTGATGTGTGTTGGGGGATGTAATATTGGCAATGATGTCAGATTAAAGTCTGATTCTGACCGAGACAAAGACATATATATTTGATGCCAAACTCCTGGAGCCAGGGAGAGGCGGAGGGAGAGGAGCACTGAAATTATCCTCAATCAAATAAATAAGAACTATGTGACACTGGATATGGTGGAAAATGCAGCTGATGAGAGGAGGTGGAAAAGCAAGAAAAGATTCGTGGAAATGTAGGGCAGAAAGACTGTTCTCCACAACATTTGGTCTGCTTCTCTCCTGGACAGATGTGAAGGAATGATGAGGTAGTGAGAGGGGAAGATAAAAAAATGCATGTCTCCAGCTAATTGGAAGCAATGGAGTAATCGAATGCAGTTCAGGTCTGACAAACGCCTGCGGATTAATATCATGACAAGACGATGATGTAGAGACATCTGAAGGACTAGTGACATCAGATGTAGATTGAATAGGTACATTTGATTGCCTCTTTTGTTTTGAAGGACGACGTAGGTCTGAACAGATTACTCTCCGTTCGACAGTTCACGCTCGCGCTATTAAGATAGCTTTACATGGTACGTCGTTCTGACGTACAACGTTTTAGCGCACAGCATTAAGACGTGCATCTTTTCAAAGATTTGCGTTTACATGGTGTGCGTCTGTGAACAACGCACATGCAGTAGGGCCCTATACAGCCAGTGTGTTTTGTGTTGTGTGCATCGGCAACAATGGCAACTACAGATTCACTTCGCTTTCTGGTAAATGCTTTGAATTATCATGTCTAGGATCGGCTTTCGCGCCAGTAGGTCCTAGACCCCTCCTCTTTGGCCGACAAGGTGGCAAATTTCGATCCCTTTTGTCATTTGGGGCACACCAAAGATCTAGCTGGAGGCCAGGGTCGTTTTTTTTTAAAAATAGTTTGTTACAGGAACTTGCAATCACTTCATCACTACGAATCGTTGCACATACCCAAAATGAACCCTTGGCTTAGAGTCTAGGCTGACGTCAACTTGTTCACTTAATTTTTTTTTTTTTTTTTAAATCAAGAAATAATTAATTTAAGTAGTTTCAAGCCGCGCCCGTATGTAATTTTCAGCGCTGATTCCAAATTTCCATTAAAAACGAAGCCAAACAAAAACGTAAGCCAGTGAATTGCTTTGGTCAATAGAAATGAACCTGAATATGATCATGTTAAACCTCCTAGTCATGTCACTAGTTTTATAAAACTGGTATCGTTTAAATCTATAGTAACAAGAAACAGAAAATGGGTAGTATTGATGTGCACTACCCTTTTAAACATTTCCGGGGACGTGTAAATGCCTCATACATTGGTAATCAGTTCAAACGAAACAAAATAGCAGACATGATTGATGAACGACTTAGTGTATTGTAGATATCATTTTCATTTAACGAGTTCAACTAGAAAAACATAATTAAACTATTCAACTACAAACTGATAACTGATGTTATTGTAACTTTCAACATATATAGAGGAAATGTTTGCAACAGTTCTAAGTGTATCATGTGCAGTGCCTCATTTTATTTTTTCGAAAATTTCATTCTTCATTATTTTGCTTATATATCTTTACAGTATCGTAAGAGATTGCTGTTGAAGGCAAACAGTTGTAAACCAGTTACAACCAGTTAAAAATAAATGATCAATGAAAATGAAAATCTCACTGAGTAATTTCATGTTTTGTTTGCAACTATATGTTATTTTGCAGAATGGTATAGAACGGTCCAAGCATTTGCCATCTTGGGGTTTGTCAGTGTTAACATTAGTCTCTTGTTAATACTGTTACACGTGTTTGTGCCTGAGTGCTTCAAATCCAAAACCTTGAGTTTGTGGATTGCAATGTTAGGATTCTGGGCTGGTAAGTTTTTATTTTGCAGATATGACATAATAATCAAGTACAGGCCTTAAAATGACAAATTTTATGCAGAATATGAACAGTCATTGTAAAGGAAAATATTTCATTTTAAGTTTAGTCTGGTATTTATGAGATGGTACCACGGCCCTACTATACTGTCAAGCTTATTAATTGTTTTAATTAGTTACAACATTATTTATAATAAGAAATTCAGATACTGTAAAAGCTGCAGCAATCCCTGATGTTGACTTTCGTTAGATGTTCATTATTTTCACTGTAAATTAGTCGCGATGTACCTGATTCGAGTATCTGTCTGTGTTCTATAAATTGATAATATTACATTTCATTTCCTTCCATAGAATGTCCACTAAATGAACATTGCGATTTTCATTAAATAAATCCTATCTTGCTCTTACATTGACACCCGATCCCGAGGGAGGAGACCGACATTTTCCGTCCCGGTAACCGATTCACATTGCCAGATCCGGACACCGACGGAGTGTTCATTTTTAGAGAAAAGGTGGCATGGGAAAGAAGGCAGAATATTGTTCCTTGTGTTCTGGTTAAAAACAGTCCGACAAATTAAAAAAAACAAAAAAACTTAATAAACAATATGGAATCCCTTCAAATCCTGACATTGTTAAAAAAAAAAAACAACAACAACTTATTTAGTACTAATGAAGTAATCGAATGTTTTTCTTTGCACATACTTTCTGTTTTTGTTTCACATTTTGTCCATGGTTGCATTTGATACCTCTGTGACTGCTTTTAGCTACTGCTGCCCTTTCTGCTAATGAAGGGATCGATGAGGATCAGAATGATGATGACAACGAAGATGGAGAGCTAATTGGGATCGAAAGTTTGGCTAGTGATATCAGTTTGTTGAATATCAAGTTCTTCAATACTGTTTTCTTTCTTTCTTTGTGTGTGTGTGTGTGTGTGTGTATGTGTGTGTGTCTATCTGTGTGTGTGTGTGTGTTTGTGTTTAAAATCTATTTGATTAGTTGCAGGCAGGCTGCTTTCTTAGATTTTAGGATTTTTTTTTTAATAAAAGCGATAACGCTAACGACGGTATTCAATGAACGAAAACATTTCAATGGAAATTTCTGTCACATACATCAGAACCCTGTCAATGGGGTCAGAAAAATTACCAGTTCCATCAGTTTACTGAATCTTCTTCAGATTGTTACCAGTGGACAGTCCGTGCTTAAAATTTTAAGTCATTTCTATAAAATGACGATAACTGTAGAGGTGGAAATCATCATGGAAATTATTGTAAAATACAGCGTTTTTTTTTTTTTTTAATGATGGTTGTGGTTGCGAAGATGATTGCGGTGGTATTAGCAATAGCTGTGATTATACAATTATGGGAATCTTAGTTATATAGTGATCATTCTGTTCGTGATGATGATAGTCTGGGGGGGGGGGGGGGGGGGAAAGAAAAATGCAAAACACAGATATGGTAGAAAAATGTTATGGTGGTGATACAGGTGACATTGACAGTTGCTGGGATGCTGTTGAGTAAGGGGTTATTTTTCTGGTGGGATCCTCACCACGTTTTTGGAGGGCATAGATAAGGAATATAATGTGTATTTCCTACATAGGCAACGCACAGGGAGAAAAAAAGAAATTAACATCCTTAGATATATTTATACAAATTCTCAGGAGGACTAGGTGAGGGGTGGAAGGGGGGGGGGGGAGGGTTAACGTGGAGGTATCCTCCATGTGAATGTATAATGCAAAGTAGGGGTATATTTTTCCTTTTTAGTAAAAGTGCATTGGCGGGAAAATCCTTCCTGCCAGTAAAAAACTATTTCATACTTCAAAATAACGTTTTTCAGAAGAAAAAGGAAGATAACTAGGTTAGAAATATCAACATAATATACATTAATTCCCTGGCAGACTAGACAAGTTCAAAAGTGCATGCACCGTCGACAAAATTTCCTGTGTCTGTCGGTCTCCGTCCGGTGTGCATGTGAATAGGTACAAACGCATTTCTTCTTACAAAAGTTGAGTTGCGCGAACTGAACGGGAAATTCCATCGTCTGAGCCGGCTTCCAGCTTTAATGTGACCGGTCAGCTATAAAAGCAGACATGGGATCTGGAGTGCTGCATAACATACAGAGTAGACACACACACACACACACACATATATGACCCCCCCCCCCCCTCCCACACACATACATAAACTCAAATTAAGTCCTGTGAACTGAACAATGAATATTATAAAAATAAACGAACAACAAATAATTAGAATAAAAAGTAGATAAATAATAAAAGTAAATAGACTGGTGAATAAAGGGAAGAAAATAAATTTTAAAAAAAAAACAACTAAAAACAATTAATGAATAAATAGATAAAAAAAAGAATAAATATATACATAAATAAAGTAGTAAATAAATAAATAGATAAATAAAATGGATAAATCAAACTACATAAGATAAATGAACACGAGAGAGAATTACATTGCATTATCTGTCCCAGTGAGATTTTGCTAATAAAAAAAAAAAACGACATTATTATTCTCACTGAAATATATTTGAAGAAATAATAAATATGCTAATTTTTAAGCCGTTGGCTGTCATTCTGGCTATATAGGACATCTTCCTGTTTGATTTATTCTCTTTAATGTATTGTAGCGACATGCCTTTGGGGATGGCGATCATCATTGGCGAATGTGATTGCCATCAACAGTTCTTTCTGTCACATGATGATGATGATTGTACAGACACAGCGCCATTATGGTTTCAAAAATTTGGCATTCATGTTATTATTATTCAATATTTTTCATATTTTCGTTCATTACATTTAGTCTAATAAGTATGGGTGGTGGACCGTGTAATATTACGCAAAGTCAGAATACAATTAATATTATACTATAATGCTGGTGCTATTAAAAAAACCTGAACTTCCTTAATTCAGGATATTCGTTTACTTCCAGCCAGCGTTTTTCTTGAATTTGTTGCCTGGGAATGCTATTTCATAAATTGAAAAAAAAAAAAAAACTACATTTTATGAAGAATGGTGTATTTCCAAATTAGAAGAAAATTCTTTAGGCCTGCTCATTTATTTACTTAGTCATATATTTATTATTATCATGATTTGTTCTTTCAATAATTCAGCTCTGTGTTACATCATCGCCATCATTGTGTTTGCTGTGGGATTTGACTCTTCTTTCCAAGTTGCCAGTTCTCCTGATCGAGAGGTGCAATACGGTTGGGGGTTGGCCATTGCCGTGGCTATCCTGGAAGCGGTAGTCGGTGTCCTGATGGTCGTGGAATCCATCAAAAGTGGTGCCAAATTCATGGACCTGTAGTCTTCTTATTGTTGTAATGTACTCTACGCAGTAAAAAATATTACTTCTTTTTCTACATTTTTGTTCTTGTTTATATAACAATACAACCAAATTGTTTGAGATGTCAGTACTTGACTGCCAATGCCATCCTTCCAGGGTAAGGGGCACAATTTCAGATGCCCCCTCCTCCTCCTGCTCCTTGCCACACATTATACAGATAATCATCAATCTGTGGATATAACAAAACAATTTAAAGCATGTTTCATCTTTCACTCTAACGGTATGTATTTCGCACTAATCACTTGCACGTCATGTTTTGTGTTTTCTTTTTCTTGTAAATTAAGAGTATACTAAAGCTTATTTTTTTCTTTGAATAGTGATATGTAGTAAAGAACTACTGGTTTTATTTTTGAAGATGTAAATACAAGGGTCAATTGTAGTAAATGTGCAAAATATGCAAAGAAAAAATCGTTAACATGTAAGCAGTTCTCAGTTATGAATGTGCACATGTCTTTTACAAAAATGTGTCTGTGAATAATGTAATTGCTGCCTTTCACATATGAACTAGAACATACGGCACAAATCCGTCAGCTGAATTTAAAATGCTCTACCAAAAGCAATTTTGTTTCTCCGCTTTCAGTGTGGTATTTTTCGATGTTCAACAAGGAGTGCCAACCTAGGCTGTTTCCTGTCGGAACCATTTCATTGGAATTCCTACGTCATGTTTTGAAATCTGCAAAACATTAAAATTTATCAGATCAGAAAAATAGCACTGTCTTTGAAATCAGCGTCTCTTAACATGCCAGAGTAATGCACATGCCTCTTTTTCATTGCATTGTTCCAGATATACTTCAATGAAGTACTTTATTGTTCTCTTTATAAGTTAATTGGGAGTGTGAGAGAGGAGGGACGGTGATAGGAGAAGGGGAAGGAAAGGCCTACCTTGCCTCGTGCTGTGTAACAGGAAAATTCAGAGACGACACATGTCGTTGATGTTTGTTTATACCTAGACTGTTCATCTTCTAGCTGCTTGTTCTGGCACTTTTATAAGTCTAAGGCTACATTATTGAAGATCTAATTATGACAACATGCGGCATACATGCGGCATACACGATTATAAGAAACTCATACACCTAATGAGAGCAATTTATGCCTCTCTGTACTGTTCCATATATTGAGTGTATCATGCTTCCAGAAAAATCATTTTATGTTGTGGGCCATAATTCGCCCCCCCCCCCACTTTTTTTCTTAAATTCCGAAGATACGAATCGGTCTGGTTTTTAAAAGTAAATATATCATGAGATCATTATTGTTCACAACTGTAACTTCTATTCGTTGCATTTTGCTTGTAGCCATGTAGCTCAAACTGAAGTACGCCACCATGGCAAAGGTATCCTCTGTAGAAACTGCTTACATAACATGATCCATCTGCTCAGCAGTCGTTACCGTTTCTAACACAATCGCGTACAAAAGGCTGGTCTGTAAAGCAGGCGCTCATATAGGATGTCTTTATGTGAAGAAGTGGTTTTATTTTATTTGCATAAGCATGTGGATGTGCAGGTTGATGAATACATAACGTTTAAGCGCCACGTTTATAATCATTTGAAATATTCGGAGGAAAAACAGACGTCTGTTTCATTGTCCGCCTTTTCTAACCCTATTTATGATACTTAGGTTTATGTACATGTATGTGTGGACATGTTACATTTACATTATGCTTCGCTATCTGTGAAATGTATCCTTTTTTTTTTTTTTATCTTATGTTATCTGAATTGATCTATTATAATACACCTATTATTCTCAATGAAAGTCGATGCATAATAAAAATGTCAAGTTCTTCTATCTAGAGAGGAAGGCATTTGTATTATTGACAAGAGTTCTATGGAAATTTCATGTAAAAATTTAAATAAATTCAAGTCATTTGAGGCCGTTGAAGTACAATTATCTCGGGTAGGCAGGACAGTTACATTACTTTGTTTATATCGTGCAACGCCCAGCAGGAAAAATAAATTAACTACTAGTATGTTTTTGGAATTTACCTATCTGCTGGAGCTATACCTCTCCAAGTACAATGATCTTATTATACTTGGAGATTTCAATCCACAGCATCCTTCACAACCACAGTCTCCAACAGTGTCTTAACGTCCCAACATACAAACTCAACACACATTAGACTGGCTTGTCATCCTTGGGACAGAACATATCTTAGAATTAGATTTCACTGACAAATACTATTCAGATCACTTTCATATTTCGTTTAGTTTTAACATCTATAAACCAAAAGGACCCAGGCGTTTTGTCACACCAAGAATTATCAAGGAAATTGACATAAGTGCCATGAGAGCTGATATCGAGAGATTATTACCCCCAACTCTAGCAAGTCAACTGTCGACCAGTACAAAACTGTCCTACAACAGCTGCTGGATACACATACCCTACTAACAAGTCACTCTTTGAGCTGCCGTCCCTCAGCCCCATGGTCCACTTTCGAAGTTAAACAAGCCAAACAAAGCGTCAGTGGGCCGAGAGACGAGGGAAAATAAAAAAATAGCAATTAACAATACATAGCAAGCTCTACTCCAGGTTGATTCAGAACGCGAAAGAACTTATTTTCAAGGCCAGGACTTCTTATTGTAGTAGTAAGATTACAAATCAATTGCACATCGTCAAAAGCTCTTTTTTTCAATGTCGATTGAGCTGAATGATGTGCGTCAATCCAAATTTCTCACAGCTGCAAAACCCCCCAAATCAAAAAAAAAAAAAAAAGATGTGCCTGACGCATCTGGAGAAGATTTTTGTGAAAAAATTCAAACAATTAGAAATGAACTGGATCGCAGAGACTTGAGCCCTTCATTTGATTCTTTCACTGGCACATCATCGACTCGTTTAGACCAGTTACTATCGAGTTTGAGAGGAAAGTAATTATCACATCCCCACCAAAGTCATGTTCCCTTGACCCCATTCCAAACTCACTTTTAGTTTCAGAACATTGATTTACTTGCTGACCTCATAACCAACATCACCAACACATCGCTAACTAATGGCACTGTACCATCACGTTTTAAAGAGGCCATCATTCGCCCATTACTCTTAAGAATTTCAATCTAGATCCCAATGAACTAAAACATTATCGCCCAGTGTCAAACTTATCTTCTGTTTCTAAAATCCTAGAGAAAGTAATTTTCTCTCAACTTAGAGAACATCTTATTTCTAACAATATGACAGAAACTTTTCAGCCAGCATATAGGGAGAATCACAGCACAGAAACAGCTTTGCTGCGCGTCACAAATGATCTTTTCGCTGCTGCCGATCAAGGCATGATTCCATCCTTTGTTTGCTTGATCTGTCTGCAGCATTCGATGCTGTAGATTATTCTATGCTAAATAAAAGATCAGAAGTTACTTATGGTATGTCTGGAACTGCACTGGCGTGGTTAATCTCTTATCTGACTGACAGATCTCAAGTTGTTGCTACAGAGAAAATTTGCCACGAAGTAGCCTATGGTGTGCCTCAAGGCTTTGTTTAAGGACTGATTTTATATATTCTATGTACCTAGCCTGTTGCAAATATATTCACCGAATGTAATATTTACTATAATATGTATGCTGATGACACACAGTTTTATACATTTTCAGTCCCAGACCAGATCAATAATATAATAGGGAATGTACAATTATGCATCGTGTCCATCAAGGACTGGATGCACATGAATAAAGTGAAATTGAATGATGACAAAACTTGAAATAATGGCATGTTCCACTGAGGGGAAACTGAACTCTATGTCCCTGACGGCCATTTCAGCGGGTGACTCTGAAATCATTTTGTCTAACAAGGCTATAAATCTTGGTGTTTATCTATGGACATTATCTATGGAGTATCAAATCAATCATTTGATTAGAACATGCTATGCTGAACAAAAAGAAGAATTCATCTAGCACCCAATTTGAATGATACTGCTATGAAAGTTCTTTCCACCTTTATACTGTCGCGTTTAGATTATTGCAACTCCATTGTAACAAGGCTGCGGGACTGTAGGCCTAAGCTTGTTAGACCTCAAAGGGTACAGAACAATGCAGCCTGCTTAGCCTTTAGAACCTCGAGATCCACCACAGCACTCCTTTACTCAGATCATTGCATTCGTTACCTATAAAAGCCAGGATTGAATACATGGTAGTAGCAACTCTCTGTTTTCGTGCTCAAAAGTCTACAGTGCCAGCTTATCTAATAGATCTACTATGCCCTTATGTACTGTCAAGAGACTTGAGATCCAAGAGTATTAACCACCTCTCTATTTTCTCGTTCCCATAAGAAAAATATCGGGATAGGGCATTTTCATATGCAGGACCTTTAAATGATAGGTAAAAACATACTTTTTTACCAAGCATCTGTCAGAGTAATGTTTTCAGGTTTCTCCCGGGAGATGGTTGTCAATCAGGTCTACAAACTTACAAAAATGTGTTTGTGTTGTATTACACGATTATATATGTGAGCATGTCTCGAATCATGTCTGTATACCATATTATGAATCTGTACATATGTTGTTGCTCCTGTTTGTTTTGAGGCATATTTCTTGTGTGGCTGTTAAGGTGGGGGGGGGCGTCCTGGAGGTGATTTTTTTTTTTTTATTATTATTAAAGTTAAGGTCTTTTAACCTTTTCTATCGTATTCAGCATGTTCAAATTAGAGGAAAATAGTAAAAAAAAAAAAAAGTTGACTTTTTCACACGGTTGCCATGGCAGCGCCGCCATCTTGGATTTTGGCGTCCCTAAATTGGCTGATTTCAAAATCTATCTCCTCCGCCGGATTTCAACCAAACTTGATAAAACTTGGTGAATATATTGTTTAATATAA
>JBCAUA010070484.1:0-11036 GCA_038406235.1 Peronia verruculata
TGCACAAGAAGTTTGCTTTTTTTTTTTTTAAAGGGATCAGTTTGAATTACTTTCCAGCTTTACACAATAAGTTTGCCTTTTTTTTTTTAAGGGATCATTTTGAATTACTTTCCAGCTTTACACAATAATAACTACAACAACAATCTTACATGTATAATAGGTGAAAATAAACTATCATTACACATGCTTTGACTGCGGTAATTTCTATTGGCAGTTGTACGGTTAAAATCACCGTTGATTCAATCCAAAGATGAAGCTGGTCCGCGTCTCGAAGTAGACAAACAGTGAAACACACGTTTTGCTTTCTTATTCAAGAGAAAATTTGGCGGGAAACAGATAAAGGACATTCGATTTCAGATTGGGAAGGTCAGTCTATGTATCGTCATGGAAACTTCCGAGCTCTGTCCGTTTCACGGGATCATCATCCATTGAATCTTGAGTCTTCTATAAGAAGGCGTTATTCTCTTGTCTAGTAAGCCTCTGGTCTGCAGACAAAGTAGTTAAACAAAAGAATGGGGATGAGACTGACAGGCATAATACTGTAACAAGGGAGCGATCGTTTGAAGAGTGGAATGTCCACTTTCAAGTCAGACAGAGCTGCTAGAATGTTTGTCGCTGCAGACTGTCTAGAAATCCATAAATAAGCTTCATAATTATTTTGTGGCATTCGTGCAATCAATTCCAGTATGACTGCCAAACAGAATGATTGTCCATCAAAATAGCTCACGAATCACATCATCCATTACCTCAGAATGTTATACCCCGTGGTATATTAACATGGCCGGTATTTTTATTTTGAGAATTATAATAATATCGAATGCGACAAGTCTGATCAGTGGACTAAATTACAGTGAATGATAGTGCTCAGAATTTCCTGTGTATGCTATGCACTTTTAGTCCCGGTGCTATTTGTGCAGGCTCGCCGCCTTCCAAATTTAGCCGATTCTTGCGTCACATCCAGCTATTTCTGAGGGTCGGTATTTCCTCGATTGCTATGCTGAGTAAATATGGAATTTGCATTTTTATCTTTGTGTGGGACAACGCACTCACCCATCACTTCACGTTAATGAGTGACGAGTAGAGTAAAAGGCAGCACCTTGAATTCTTACGCTCCCGCGCCCTCTGTTGAATTTACGCAGGTGGGGTAGAATGTGAAGTCCTCCGTCGTCTCTCTCACTTTGAGAGCCCTGCCAGTGACACAGGATACCCTTTTCCCTTGCCATAACCCCTAGCACACTGCAGGATTGCTATGTCTGTGGTTTGGCCGCCTCTTCGTCAGAGATTGGAAACACTTTGTTCTAAGTGCGGAAAATTAAGAGGCAGCAGACCTCACTTTGATGTTGTTTGTAGTTGTTGTTTTCCTAGTTCTTTCTTTCATGTCGTTGTTGTTGTTGTTGTTATAGCTAAAATTATCTTATGCTTCTGCATGTCTATTGAATGTTTATTTATCTCCCTTCTTTAGGAACATACTCTCGAATTGTCCTGATATGTTTAGTTACAGGCTTGCCTAGACATTGGCATCACAAGTGTCCATCTTTGATTACGTCTTCAAGAATTGACTCCTTGGATGGTGGTTTTGTTTCGTTTTCGCCAAGATTTCTTCATGGTGGCCGTAATGATGAAAAGTTTGATGAAAATAGATTAATGAGTATTATAATTTATTATGTTAGAAAGCCTTCGTGAAGTGGAAACCAAGTGTATCGAAATAAACGTCAATGAATCGGTTGTTTCATAATGTCTCATCGTCCATATACGCACAGTCAGCTTTCCAGCATCTGTAAAATAATTAGTTCCAGGTGAGCCTCTGGTGTGACACTTAACATACCTGTGGTATCTTCTCCTATACCTGTCCAATAGGTTCGAGAGGTAGGTATTCCGTGCTTTCTGTTTTGTTCAAAACTTCTGATTTCCTTATCATTTCTTCATAGTAACCTTTAAATTTAATTTGGGAGGTATTCATGTTGCACCGTGTCTCATCAGGAGTTAAGACTGAACAGGTGTACTCTTACTCACCCAGGTCAGTCTCATAACGGTGTGTAGAAACTTAAAATGGCTGACGGTTGGTGTTCCCTTACCTGGATTGCCTTTAATCTGTATTTCTCCGTATGTCCTACTTTCTTAATTTATTATGTATGGTGAAAAAAAAAAAAGAATATCAAGGTAGCGTCATTGTATTTACAAAACAGTTTTCATAGTCAAGGATGCGTAGCTTCGATGTCTTCCTCGATTCTTGGCGAAGTCAAGACTTGGAATTCTGAGAGCAAGCAGATTTCCAAGGGTTAGGAACTTTTGCTGATCTCGGTTTTATAGCTGAGCCATCTTCATATGCTGAGAAACCATGTCTGACGTCAGGTAAATGAGGTGTGAAAATGTAAATTGTCAATGGAATGCGCAGCAAAGCCATGCTATTCATTTATTGAAATGATGGGCATAAGACCACTGAACTTGTTCACACATGGCTCAGGCATTGATTTATACACCTGTTCTGACGAGACTTACACGGGCACATTATTCGTCAGCGAGAGCGTTGTCTTCAAATTTGTCGGCGGAGAGGGCTGCTCTCTGTTTACATCTGCTATAAACAGGTCCCCTTGGAGAAAAAAAAAATATACATGAAAATTTCTCTAACACCTAACAGAAGCCACAAGCTGCTTCTGTGTGTGTGTGCATGTGCGTGTATGTGTGCGTGCGTGTTTGTGTGTGCCTGTGTGTGTGTGTGCGTGTATGTGTGGCGTGTGTGTGTGTGTGTATGTATGTGTGTGTGTGTGTGTGTGTGTGTGTGTGACACAGAGATAGGACGGACAGGCAAGTAAACTTACGTGTAATCGGATGCGAAGTATATTTTATACACGTTATATTACATGCTCTGAAAGAGATTCAGGCTCTCTCAGATGTGTTTTATTTACTCCATCCTCATCCTCGTTTATTTACCGTTTGGATTTGCTCTCTTTTATTTTGGCGTTTTTATTTATAAGACTTTCATTCCATTATTGCGCATATCATCAATCTGGATTTCACCCTCTCATATTTACATTGAAGCCCAGGGTGACAAGGTGAGGTATCAAGCTCTCGAAATGAGATCAGTGTATTTGGCTTTGAAAGGTGATAGACAAAACAGAACTGTGGATTTTGGATAATATCACTTTTCTAAATTTATTTATTCAGTCCTGGGAAACATGTCAGAGCATTACAAAAAGCTAAATATTATAATGGCTATAGGTCGAGAAATCTCAAATTTAACTCAGGTGTTCCTGAAAAAAAAAAGGGGGGGGGGGGGGGAGGACAAAGGCTCCAGAGGAAGGGAGTGTAAATCATGTTCATACCAACACTATATTTCAATATGGTTTGTAGTATAAGTTATACTGTATTTAATATTATAGTTTGACATTGATTACAATATGCCTGGCTGGACCCTGGATGCTGGCATACTTAATCTGACTTTTGCTTAATTGGTTTTTGAAAGGCAGGCCGAGAGAGTGAGAGGGGAGGGGGGAGGAAAGCGTGGTATACGCTTGAATCTTCGTTAATTCATTGTCTGGAAGCAATGACCTGAAGCTTATGATGCGTAGACCTCTTGATATTAATATTAATTCATCCCTTTGTGAATAAGTACTGGAACAAAACGAATATAATGATAAACCGATATGCGTCTGCAGATTGGGACTCGACCAGGGATTAGTTTGAAAGGCATAAGAAATATCATGTCAGTGCATTGAAACCGTAGACCAAATCGAAAAGAAAAGTAGGTGAAAGAGAACGAGAGAGATGGAGGGAGAGAGATAGAGAGAAATAAGAACGAAGAAGGGTATGAGGAGCATAAGCAAGTTATGGGTTGCTCCAGTTGTAACGTAGTCACTTACATAGCTCTGAAAATGTTTCAAGTTAATCATGCTCTTAATGGGAGATCGTTTCGCAGATTATCTGAGGGACGTGTAAGTTGGAATCATTTTGACCAGTCCTATATATTCCCTTTGCCAGACAAAAGAGGTTTTAGAAAGCAGCATAAAGAGGAAAATATCCTTTTACCTCTTGCAACTCGAAAGACTGGTCGCCAAAAAAAATAATTGATAAAATTATAACAAGAAGAAAACATTCTTTTTACATCAGAATCTTTCTGGAATTTTTCATGGTGTATGTTTCAAGCAAAGGACGTAAAAGTTTTTTTTTTTTGCTCTTTACACAGCTTGTTCAATCCCTCTTTTATCTGGTAAAGGGAAGTAATAGGACTGAGCACAACGATCTCCCATTCTTTTCAAGAAAGTAATGACATTTTAGAACGAATGACGGCGTCAGTCCACAAACTTCATGCTTATCGCGCATTGTATGTCTTTTAGAAAGTAACTCATTATATTCCATGTAGTAATGGTTACTTTCCTGAGCAAATTGGCCCCATTATATTTCTGTCGTGTATCTTGAAAGTGCTTGAGGATGAAATCAGCGGAGAAACGGAAGCTGGCCGATATGGGCATTCCGGGATATTATCTCCAGATCATTTTGACGTGGTAATGGTACCTGGGGAAAATGAGAGGAAACCGTTTTTTGTCATTTCCTTCTAGGAACAGAAATAGCAGAAAAACGATGAGGAGAAGGGGTAGGAAGAACGGAGATATAAGTCGTTTCGCAAACATTGGATCAAGGAAGAATAGAGCCTGTTGTTGAAAAAGAGAAGCTGGAAAGAAACGGCTTCTCTCTATATTACTTACTGGGATGCACAGAGAGGGAAAGTGGAGGGGCGGGCATGGCGGGGAAATGAAACAAGAAGATAATAATATGATAGAAATCAAATTGCCTGTGTTAGATATACACCTACATACATACACACGGCCACGAATCAATACACAAACGTGCATAGAAGGGTGCACGAAACACAAAAAAAGATGGGGACAAGGATGCAGTTGTATATATACAGAAATCCCAGTCACACTGAGAATGTTTAAGTGCAGATCTGGCGGAAACCTGTGTAATTTATCAGATTTTTTTTTGGGTGGGGGGGGGGGGGGTTCTTCTTGATGAGAGTCGCAGAACTGCATCGGGTGTGTAATACTGACGTGCTTAAGCTGCCCAGATGTGACGCCTATGGTTGTCCTTTTATAATATTTACGTCTTAGACACTTGTGCTAGCGAAGGTTTCACAGCCTTTGATTTGAATTTTAACCCTTGGAAAGCGAAGAAACCGATCTGATCAAACCTAGCTCATCACAGGAATTTCTGTGCGAAACAATGTACAGTGTAGTGAAATATTTCTCGTATTAGATCATATTCGGGTACAACCTCGTGTCTTAAAATTGAATAAATGAAATATGTTGCAAGAGGAACCCTTAATATTTTGTTCTATTTGAGAGTTGAACTGAGCCAGAAGCGTTACAAAAGGGAATGGAAAATGTACAGAAATCCCAGCACTTGACTCCAGAAACTGCCAGGCTGTTATTTCGTAACAGAAATGGCTGCAGCAACAAACTACATATTATTATAATTGGATGAGGAAACCATTGCTGTTCGTTCTATATGTTGTCATTTCCAGTGAAGGGGAAACTGAGCATGCATGAAATAATGTAAAATAGATGAAAATATAGAATGAACCGTTTTTGGGTCACAGTTTATCGTGGAAATAGCTTGATCAGCGTCCTCCCTGTGCCTATTATTCGTTACCTGTTATTTGGGAAAGGGTGGGAAATAGGGGCGGGGAGGGTACTATGTTGCTTTCTGTTGATGGCAACTGAAAACAAGATAACCCTTGCATTGATAAATAATTAGGCTTAGTGTCTGTATCGACCAACTATCGATCTACATCGATCATACTTTAGATGAAACAAAGAAAGACAATGGTATGTCTTGAGCTCAATTCTCTGTTGCCCTATCTCCATTTTTCACATTTTGATAAAACTGATGAATTGTGCTTAGCAACTGTTTCCGTACATAGGAGATGGGATAAAATGATTTTCAAAATCTACCTGTTTGGGCAAAGTGATAAATGAAATGACTACATTATATAGTAGATTTACTATCGCTTTTTCACATGACTTATATATCTCCAAATCGCCCGAAATGGAGATAGGACAACAAAGAACTGAGCTCAGGATGTGTAGAACAGGTCACAATGAAAGCCTAAATAGAGTTAATGGATCGAACAGACAAAACAACAACTGCAACAAAACCTTACAGCTTATGCTATAATTGCTAACATATTTAGCTTTTCAGAATATTTATGTCAAGCAAGTCTATGTTTGAAACAAACCATGAAGACTAGAGCCCCAAAAAAACGATTCTTACTCATAAACAGAGCAAAGTACATGCTAGAACTATTCTTGGCGTTTGTCGGCCGAGAATGGGGAAAAAACCTTAGAAAAACGCCAGCTCTTTTCTAGACCCGTTACTTGGCGTACACACCCTTCTAAAATCCGCAAAAATGTTTCCAATGTCGGGTGGAATTTGAAACGATAAAAGAATCTTTAATTCCAAGGCTATTCAAAAGCTTCTTTGTTTCCTTATTTAGTTTATTGCCCGAATGGGGCGGTTTTGTTGTTATCAGTCGATAGGCTCTCACTTTGTGTTATGTTTGAGGTTGGAGGGATATTCCAAGAAACTGACTGTCCACTATGCAAACTATCAGAAATGTTTTTGTGTCTTCCAGAAGAAAAACGGAACAAGTGCAAGCATTTGTTCCTTATCATCATTGCTTCGTCTCGTCCATGCATCTCTTTGGAATCATCAACATTTTATGCTAGCTCAAAACACTTAATTGTTTCACTTTATCAGATTGTTCTGAGCTAGACTCGGAAACCGTTTATTTTGGGTGGGAATGACGTCTGTGTGTGTGTGTGTGTGTGTAGCAATGTGTAATAATGAGGGACACTGGGCAATACTAGTCATACGAATTGAATTTTGAATTCTGAATTAAATCCCTGTCCTTAAAGACCGATAACTGACATGTATTTTTTTTTCTTTAAACTCAGTTGCATTTAGTGGACGTTTTTCTTAAATTTATGAATGTTTGACATTGTTGAAGGATAGTTAAGACTATTGATGAGGATACAATGTTAGTTTTTTTTTTTTTTTTTGTCCTTTAGACCATTGTTCACTGTGGGACAGTTTTTTTGTTTTTTTTTAAAGCGCCAGATTAATTTTATGAATACACTGATCTCCTAGGAAGGATTCCGAAATTGTCATTCTTTCTCTCTCTCTCCCTTTCTCCCCCCCCCTCTCTCTCTCCTCTCTCTCTTTCCCTTTCTCCCTCTCTCTCTCCCTCTTTCTCTCTCTCATATATTTTGCTGCCGCCTTGTGTCTTCTCCCTATTAATTTTGGCAAGGAGTTCTATGTTCATTTTAATTTGAGAACATTACAACCTGTTCTTCCGGCACAGCTCTTGCATTCACGGAAGAATAATAGAACAAACCTGCTTTGTTTGCAGAGACTTTGCCATGATATTAATTGTGTTGTGTTTATAGAAGGGGATGGACGAGGAGAGGCAAAACAGACAACCAATTAAATTTTTAACAGAAAATTAAAAGTAAGAAAGAAAGAAAAGAAAGAAAGAAAGAAAGAAAGAAAGAAACCGCATAACATGGAAAAAGGCAATGTGAGGTAATTGTATTATATTTTTTCTTTTGCATTGGATTTGCCTCAACATTTGCATCGGCGTATATAAAAGAGAGTAGTAAGCTACGCTTCTCTGTTGTTTGAAAAAGAAGGGTAGATTATCCCTCTAATCCGAGTATTTTCCATTAGTCTTGACTGTGGAATCTGAGGCTTTAGCTTGTTATCCGTAGCCTTTGAAATGCCGAGCCTGGATTATGAATGCCACGTACAGTCGGACTCATTACTGAACGATAGTTATTTGTTACTTTTGAGGTAAAATAAATGCGCCATGCTAGAGAATGCGCCATGCTAGGAGCGCATTGGGTGCAGTCTGACAGTTTTTGTCGTAATGACATTATGATGGAAATTTTCGAGTAATTTCACAATGCATGTCATAAAACCGGAAACCGAATGACATTAACATTGTCAGTAATTTACCACGAGTTATAGTTGTGAGGTGACGCATAACCTAGATCTGTAAATGGTAAGCATATTATATTTAAGCGCTGCAATTTTGGCATATTATTGAGTATGATTTGAAGTTTCCGTCTTCTTGAAAGTTGTAACACAAAATAAATACTCTGCACTGTCTATAGAGGTTTCTTTCTTTACCCTTCTATTTTGAGCTAAGGCTCTACAGCTTTTTTCATTCTGATAATATCACTAAATATACTGCAGTATACAAACATAAACAAGGAAAAAAACACATTATGACTGGAGTAGAAAGAGCTGCAATTAAATCAAGGATCCGAGCTCTCTTTCGTCCACTTGGAAATAATAAATAATGTATAAAACATTTTAAGTACTTGTATCCCGCATTTCCCACGCACCTCGACTGCATTACATCTGTCTTCAGTTTTCAACACCGAAAGTATTTTAGTTTGACCTGGAAACATTCAGAGACGACAAAATTTAATTACCCTAATTTCAAGTTTGTCCTGTAATGTAGCAGTTCTTGTCTATGCCTCCCCCCCCCCCTTTTTTTTTTGCAAATGCTCTACCTATCAGTATCTGCATTGTGTTAAGATTTATTATCTTACGGATAACTTCATCGTTTCATAGAAAATTATATTTTATTGGTTGTTTAGGATTCAGTATCACTTTACCCGGAAAAAAAAAAGTTCGTAATTGAGATTTTTTAAAGATTTTAACATCGAGAGCTGCAGATGTTCTTCTGTACAATTTATTCTTTGCCAGCTGGACAGATATAATTAGAACAACATCAAAAGCAACAACAACAACAACAACAAAAACAGATCTTAGAGAGCAGGAAATGGATTACTGAAAACTGCCCACAAAATGCGCAAAATATCTTTAAAACGGGTAGCTAGAATCTAAAACAAAAAGCATCCAAGGAATGGGAATGAAAAAAATGATAAGAAAGAATGATACACGTATTCAGGAACTGAAGCTTCTTTAACACATTTCCTACGACACATATAAGAGCTAAGATGTATGGATCTATATACTGCCATCTTAAATTTAGAATAAGTATTCCTTTTTAAAGCGCTGACACTAATTGCATATTTCAAATACAGAAGCTTTATATTGTCTTGTACCTGAAACGATATGGCTTCAACGGACGAATATATGTATAGGCTACACGTGTGCTTCGAATGGAAAGAGTTAATCAGATAGGATGTGCTAGTGGACTTCAAAGTCAGGAGCCGATACCAGGTTAACACTGAACTGTAAAATGACAGCCGAATTGCATTGTGAGTTCTTGTGTGAGTTTTTATTGGTTAGTTGATTGGCAGCTTGCTTATTAGCTTACTTTCTTTTCCATTTCGTACTATCTCCAGTTTTCTTTTCTTTTCTTTTCCTTTTTGGTTTTGCTTTGTTTTGTTTTTTAAAGCAAATATTTTTGTGATGACAAAAATTGATGCAGAAGTAAGAAAGCTCTCGTTATGGACTGAAATATTGCATTGTGTTCCGCCTAATGCCTCTATTATGACCACTCACTCGCTGTTCCTTGTCTTTTGGCACTTCTGTCCAAAACACATTTCTTCACGCCGTTATTGCAGAATCACAGGAATGCATTTCAAAAGTGCAGAGAAATCTCATGAGTCAGGATCTGTGGCTAATTACCTGTCGGGTTTTCTTTCAAAGCGGTTACTTTGTTTTCCTCTTCGATAGGCTAGGTCTGTTTTGCTTTCCTTCGTTAATTTAAATTTATTTTTAAATTTCACTCAGCATTTGATGAGGAGATGCTGAAGCATTGTTATGATTTCTGTCAAGAGTCCCAAATTACATTTCCGTAGATCGGCTGTCTTTCTTGTGTTTATTTGTTTATTTTCTTCCATTCTCTTGCCAAGGAAGGACCTTTTAATTCCTGTGAACTTCTTTTCACTTTAGACGTCTTTTATTGGCCTTATATGTGCGTGTATGTAGTACCTGTGTGTGTGTTTATGGGTGTGCGCGCGTGCGTGTATGTGTGTGTGTGCGTGTACGTGCGTGTGTGTGTGTGTGTGCGTGCGTGCGTGCGTGCATGCGTGTGTGTGTATGTGTGTTCAAGACTCTTCAAAGTAATTACCTCTGAAAAAAAAAAAAAAAGAACAGCAATAGTAAAGAGACAAAAGTGTTTAATTGGCTAGTAATCTTGGAAGGCTTATATTTAATTTTTTTAAAAGAATTTAATCATTCTATCAACGGAACCGATAGAGAAAGTAAGCGATCCAGGCGTCAGCTGCCTCTTTGAAGAAAGCCAGGCTTATGAAGCCTCTGACAGCTTTACCACCTCAGATATTCTTATCCCATCAATTAAATTATTTACGTTCTGACGTTTCTTTGAACATATCTCTGACTAGGCCTTACTATTCTAAAGGTGAAAATAGTTCTATGCTCACAGTTAAGATGATATAGAGTGCCATAATTGCGCGGACACTTGTAGACTACTATGTGAAATTATGTAGTAACTGGGATTCTTATGGTTTTGCAGAATCACTGAGGTTTTGAACTGAGCCACAAGCAGAATATAGACTTCGCTCAAGTGTTGTATATTAGCATCTTTGTATATCCATTTCGCACCCATTTAATTCCATTCCCATGACTTGTTTCACACAGGAAATTCATCAATTTTAAACTTTATAATAGCACTTCAGAAGCTATGTTAAACCATTCCCGCGATGATTAATTCTTAATGCAGGTAATTTTCATAAAAACTCAAAATGCCTTTGGCGCTTCACTCACCCTTCAGGCAGTGAGTGAAAAATTTCCTTCTGCAGCTGTGACACACGTCTAAAAAAAATTTGATCCGGGAGAAAGTATCGTAAATTTGGCTCCACACGAGGATTGGTTCCAGCCGCATCCTGTTTTTTAACTGAAACTCCCAAGATTAGGCCCACCTTTCTAGGGAAAAACGTGACATTTTTAACATGGAGAAACGCTATCTATCTATCTATCTATCTATCTATCTATCTATCTATCTATCTATCTATCTATCTATCTATCTATCTGTCTGT
>JBCAUA010070495.1:0-11036 GCA_038406235.1 Peronia verruculata
TGTTGTTGTTGTTGTTGTTGTTGTTGTTGCTGTTGTTGTTGTTGTTGTTGTTGTTGCTGTTGTTGTTGTTGTTGTTGGGGGAGAGAAAAGGGAAAAGCAAGAATTACAAATAATAAAAACAAAGAGTAAATGAGAGAAAACACAAGTATGAGAACAAGAACAGTAAGGAAGGAAGAGGACAAGAAGAGGATGAAGAAGACAACGCTAACAAGGAGAGGAGTTAAATGATGGAATCTCGTAGCTTGTCGAAAAAATGGAGGAGAAAAGAAAGAGGGAGGATCATCCGACTGGTCAGCACAGCACTTCGCCATGTATGACAATGGGTACATTATGCACTTTGATAACCCATATTATATCAGCTGTTAGTGATGGGGCGGACATAACCAATGTCTTTACGGGAAAATATTTCGTCATCAGCACATTCTGCACACCTGCCATACGTATCGCTGTTATTGCTGTGTGAAGTTATCAGATCACTGACAGTCTGTGGGAACGAGACCCACGTACCTGTAAGTTGACCTGAATGCCAAACATAAATTAAATAATCTCTGACCTGCATTCCTCTTCAACTGACGCAAACCGTAAATTCCGCGCGACAAGAAAGTGTCTGGACCAGCGTTACGATACGCTCGGCTGAATAAAACTGAAAGAAGAGGGTTGAGAGCGGGAAAGGGTAAGGGGGGGGGGTGGGGGGGAAGCGGGGATTGGAGGCAATAACCGACTGGAAGTAGTAACATGGAATCGCGTGATATATGTCTGCAAGATAATGTTCGGGACTGCACAGAGATTTGTCGCGCGTAACGGGGGCCGCAGTATTTAAACCCATTGTCAACGCGGTAAATCAAGAAATAGATCGGCGAGGTCTTGGCACACACGCTCAGCTAGCTACAGAACTGCAAACGATATTGAACGCCTTGTAGAGTACGGTAAATTCTTACAGGAGCAGAGAAGCCTGTGTACTTTGTCTGTAGAAAAGACCACTCGTTTTGTTCTTGAAGATCTTGCAGTAATAATACATAACCAGTCAAAATGCTGTACGGTAAGTAAATGTTAATATATCTACAAATTAGTGTCTGTAGAATGAGGTGATTTTCATTAATCGGTATTTGCTTTTTTGTTTTTTGTTTTACTTTTTTTTTAAACAATGAATAGATCAATAGAAGTAGTCACACAGATCTAGATCTAGATGATCTCCTGTTTCCGATGAAGACAATGTTTGAAAATGAGTCCCCATTTGTGAACTTATTTTGTAGAAAATATATTTGAAGCGCAGCTATGAGCAACTATGAAACGTGTAAGATTACTTTGTGTTTGAATATAGAAATATGGCCAAAAAGAAAAAGGAGCATTATTGTTCTCAATGGCGCAGCTATTATGACGGCATAACTATTATTACATGTACTTTTACTCCTCATCGTTGCAAACAGTTGAAGCTTTTACTCCTCGTCGTTGCAAACAGTTGAAGCTTTTACTCCTCGTCGTTGCAAACAGTTGAAGCAATCTGTGTTCTGTATAGGGGCAGCAGTATAGTGGCAAAATACCTACATTAGCTTTGCTGCCCTCACCCCCTGCTCCTGCAGGCATACCGTGACGTAACCAGCCGATCGTTAATGACTACGAGTATCATCTGTTGCGATATCTGCTGGTGATTGGCAATATAGTTGTGTTAATTGGTATCTCTCTCTCTCTCTCTCTCTCTCTCTCTCTCTCTCTCTCTCTCTCTGCTTTGTTGCAGTCGGAATTTTATGTAACATATTATATAAGAGAAACGATCACCCGTTTAATTAACTAATACAAGCTTAAGTAACACCAATAAATTTATGTGCAATAAACTGTATTTCAAGACCAGTAAGTTGCACAATCAGATTGCGTTTTGTTATTAGCTAACAGAAGATGGTGATTTCTCGCCTCATAACTATTATGTGAACTCCTTAATTAGTTAATTAGTTGTGCAGTTTTCTGAAATAACACCCGTGTAATGTACAGCAGGTCTTAATCATCACGTCAGCGTATCGATCGCCATGTGTCATTCTGATCTTACTTGACACTTCGGCCTGAGAAGGGAAGTAATCCAAGATTTAACACTTCGTGCTGTTCGTCGGTACGGTTAGAAACCTGAACTTTTCTACCTGTGGCCTGTGTGTAAAGACTCAGTCTTGTCCTGACCAGTCCAGTTGTGTTGTCCATCCTCATTTTCTTACGGTCTTCCCTATCACTGAGCACCGCTCTGTTCTACATAACATGTGATAGTCTTTCAGATTTTGGAGCAAACATATGATAAGGTGCAATAGCCTACATGTACGCAAGTCTTGTGCAGGGTTCTCCAAGCCCCTTAGACACAAATAACGTGTAAGCCATCAGCGAAATCTGTATTATATGAGACGAAATCATCATATTTGTGTATCAGGGATAGTATGATACAGATGTAAATTGTATACATGTGGGAAAATTTCTGAAAGGAAATGTTCAGTCATAAAAGAGGGAGAACGTACCCCCCCCCCCCCCCCCCCCAAGATAACGTAAATTTACCCCCCTCCAGCCCCTTCCTGACCTCCTTTTCTGTTTCTCATCTGTTGTCTAGTGCATATTATGTCTTCCGCTCACAATCCGAACTCGTTGAAAATAATTCGTGCCTCGGTCTTGACTTCTTACGTCAGAGGTTTGGTTGACGTCATTCATTTCGACATTCTTTGCCACCATGGTGTAATCTGGCTTGCGAGTAGCATGCGATAAGCAGTGCTCATGTTTCTTGCTAATGCTGGATGGGATTGGCATGAGGTCTTTGATGTTTTTGTGTTTTTGTTGTTCTTGTTGTTTTGTTTTGTTTCTTTGTTTTTTGTATGTGTCATCTGTTACATTTTTTGCCACATTGGTGGATGGATGAGTGGATGGATGGATAGATGGACGGACGGATGGATGGGTGGGTGGTTGGCTGAGTGGGAGGGTGGATGGGTGGGTGGATGGGTGAGTGGATAGATGGAAGGATGGATGGATGAATGAAGATGGATGGGTGGAGGGAATGGATAAATGGATGGATGGGTGGGTGGGAGCGTGGATGGATAGATGGATGGATGATTGGGTGGATGGGCGTATGGATGAATGGATGGCTGGATTGATGGATGGATAGATAAAGGCTGCTAAACGAACTTTAAAAGGATTGAGGGAAGCGGGAGAGGAACAGGATGAAAGAGGACAGATTGAAAGAACGGAAGACAGACACAGATAGAGAGACAATCAATAAATAAAGCAATGGAGATGATGAAAGAACTATTGGCAATGTCCGCATGTTGCAAAGGGGAAAAACAATGGCAAAGAGGAGGGAATGAAATCGGAAGGGAGACAACCCGTTATTGAGGTGGGCTGATCTCATTTCGCTTGACTGTCGTGTACCGATCACTTTCTGCAGTGGTTATCTCGCTATGTGGGGGATGGCCGTTTGTTTTGTTTTGATTTGTTTGTTGATTGTTTATGCTTTTCTAATCTGTTCTCTCTTTCTTTCTTTCTTATTTCCGTTTCCATAATTGCATGTATGGGCGCGCATGGTATATGTTGTCGTGGACCAAAAACTATAAAGAAGTGGGAGGGAGGCGCAGTGGCTCTGTGGTTTGGCGTCTGCTTCAGGGCGAAAGCAGGCCAGGATCGACTCGCGGGTCCTGCATGGGGAGATGAAGGACGCGAAGATCCAAAACCTGCATTGTTTTCATTGACTCAGCGGTTCCCCAGCTTCCTGTGGGTAGGGAATCCCGACGTCTAGCTTTCTCGGATAAGGGCGAATATATTTCGGAGGTCCTGTACGTGTGTACATTGCGCACGTTAAGAACCCTTGGCAGTTCAAAACCGATGAGACAGTAAGATGCGTGCCGCTTTGTCAGGCAGCCTCTTTAAGCCGAGATAATCCTGCTTTCTCAGGATTGAAAGGCTTAAGAAAAACAGCACTATAAAGAAGTTTTTGTGTCTGATATTTAGTAATCATTGGATATGTCCTTTGTTTTTATTGTTGTTGTTGTTGTTTATTTGTTTGCTGTCTTTCTTCATGTTCTTCATCCCAATTTGTCGTTTTCCTGTCAATCGAGTGTTCTGTTCGTATCAAATATAATGACTGCCATTTTAGAAGATTTACGGTATACTGCATATTGTTGCGTCCACGAACAGGTGATGCATCATTGAGTTTCAATGCTCAGGCTGCACGGCCTGGCCGATTTCTTTAACTTGCCCCCCTTGGTTAGGGAAAATACAGCGAATTGGATAATCTCACTATCATTGTTTTAAACATTAATCCTTTCACAACCCCAGACAGCCGCCATTGTCTGTCCTCTAGTATGTGAATTAGTGCATGCACTCACCAGGCTGCGAATAGCAATCGTACATTCATAATGACTGTACTTGTTTTACGCCAAGAATGGATGACGGTCGAATCCCAAAAAGATCGTATCTACGGAAAGCTAGTGCAAGGAGATCACATCACAGGTAGATCACACTGCGATATAAAGATATCAGCAAAAGGGGTCGGTTCTGAAGACCTTGGGCTCCGGCCGATGTCAAGGCATGTAGTCGGGAAAATTTGTTGGCCTTTAAAACACCTGGATAGGGGGCCGAATGTGCAGAAAGTTACATCCCATTTTGTGGAGTCATTTGTCGCGCAGATGTACAAAGAGACAAAGAGAAAGCCCCGAGCGAGATAACACTCGCACACAGCGCCATATTTCTGGTTTGTTTGTTTGTTTTTGTTTTGTATGTATTTTTTTCTTTTGTTTTGTTTCACCTACGGGAAGGTGGACTGACCCCTTTTCACAACAGATCTTTTACAAATTTCGGATCGATTTTGAAAAAAAAAAATAAAAAATATTCATGAACAAGACAGGGACATTTTGTTGGAGATAGTGTTCAAGTAGGGGAAGTTTACCAAGATTACGGTAGAGTTGCCGAGACAGCCTCAGTTTGTACCTGAAAGGTTTTCAAATACAATATATTATACGATGCACTGTAGTCTTTCGACCCTGAAGGATACCATCACTAACAAAGTACTACCGTAGTACACATATACATAATATTATTAGTCATTTACCTGACCGTACTTTTAGAATAGTCAGTTTTGACTGCCGTGAACTGCCTTGCAGCGGTAATGATTACGTTGATGATTGTGTCGTGTGCTGTGCAGTGACCCACTTCAGTCATTGACCTACATCAGCATTGTCGCATGCTTGTTGTCGTGTGCTGCACATACTGTGGTCGATTGATACACTGATAGCGATCTAGTCTAGCATCTGTTTACAATGCAATATAGGGCAGTTCATGAACGTAGCAAACTCACTTTGCAAGCAACGGTTAGCCAAATAAAGTTGCTACATGTGTTCTGAGATAGAAATAGCCTATAGATCTATTTGCCGCATTACATCTGTTCCAGATGAAGCCGACTATGCATGACAGGTGAGTGATGATATAGAATATAGATGAAAACAATCTGTAAAACATATAATCCAGATCTACATGCAGATCTACTTATAGTTTTGTATTCTACATGTACTTTCGCAAATTGTGCCATCAGATAGATCTACTTCAGTCATAGCGTGCACCATAATATTGATCTTGCACCGAGAAGCTAGATCTATTGTCACCCATTGGGTGCCATCAGCACTAGATCTAGATCTTGTAGCTCTAATGACCGTATTTGAGATTAACTCTATTACAAAATAATGCTCAGTTTATGAAAAGGAAAATGTGGATTCATATTTCTATAGTAGGATAAAATGTTTATTTTAATGTCCATTGTTGCTTTGGTGAATGCAGTTGGGCTATCCATGTATTGAATTCAATCAGTAGGCCTTGATCAAGATCTAGCTAGATCTACCGTATATCTTTGTTTCTTGCCGTCCAATTTACTCAAGATTAAAGACTGCTTGTCCTGGCTCTTTTCAGATAGGCCTACATTCACAGATCTAATAGTGTTGAAGATTCTCTTTGTCTCAAATAAGATTCATCTGACAGGAATCAGATACTTAGCATACTCTCACTCTTTGACTGGCAGGTAGTAGATCTAATCACTGAAGTAATTTAATTCATATCCGAAATTACAATGAATCTGGCATATTGCCAGTTGTCAACTCAACATTTCAATGTACGTGATTTCCTTGTCCTCTTTTCTTCAAACAAAAGAGAACAGTATACTCTGAGGTAGGGGTTGGAGAATATAAGGAGCGCTGTGATACCATTGTTAATATGCAAGCTCCTTACCTATTGTGACATAGTAAATCAGACTACCTCCACCTGGCCGGGGGGGGGGGGTGGGGTGTTATCGGTCCAACTGTGATCAAAGGCGGTTTTAGTAATCTCAGAGTTCAGACATGCCATGTAATCAACAGACAAGGAACATATCTAGACAAGAGCTCTAGTTTAATTCCATGCATGTCATTAACTCACTATGGTCGATCTAATTTAATTTCACTGCATGAAACACCTTAATTCACGTATATCGCCCCACTCGAGTATAATTCATTCTGTTTCTGCTTCCAGTTATCCAATCCCAGGGCCCATTTTGCTTCAGTTGTGGGCCCAGAGATTTTAAATCAGTTGTAAGATACGATGCGTCTAACGGGCATATATACGAATTGGCTTCTAATGGCATCCTAGCGCCTCCATGCTGAGCACCGGATTGTTTGTCTGGCAGGGGAGGAGTGCTTGTGTACCATCAACTGAACTGAGTGTGAAGTAGGCGATGGATTCCGAGATAAAAGAACTGGAAACACCTTTGAGCCATTTGAAGCGCAAATAATATAAACGTACCACTCTGCTGTTACAACTTTGAAACGAAGTTTTACCTGTAACAGTCGATGACTGTGCCTTCTTTAAGTCAAAGATGGGGAACCGAATGCTAAGGTGCCAGGGTGGGCCTACTAAGGTCCGTAGTCAATTTGATAACATAATACAGTATTGCAGTAAATTGGTTTGGACGGGCAAATTGGTCGGGGAGGGGGTGGGGGGCGGGAGAGGAAGGTTATAGTTAAATGCTGTAAAGACATCTCCAATGAAGATCTATATTGGTTTGCGCAAAGCCGTGTTTTTACGGGAAACTACGACATATATTTCCGTGTCTTATCGCATGAATTGACAACAGCAGGTTTACAGTAATGTTAAAGGGTCTGATAGTGAAATATTGACATACATTTTCTCTATTCTAATGTCTGGAAAGGGAGAGACACTGGCATAGCTGTATCGAGAGGCAGCGTTGCCCCTGATTTGGGGGGTTATGAAAACCACCGTAGATAATACAGTTAAATAGACAGCGTGTAATCGAAACTTTGCTGCTGTCATAGGCGTAGGACTCACTAGGGCGTTATGGGAGTCTTTATCAGCCCAACTCCGAGTCAGCGGGGTTTCATAGAAATTGATAGAAAGGATAGGTAACAAAGAGTGAACAAGAAAATTCATGAATAGCCTTTAGTCACCCTGGTCACTAGTTCATGAAGAAAATGGCCTCTTGTGAAGCAGCGGACATGTTTCTTTTTTCCTTTTCTTCTAGTCACCTTTTTTATTTTTCTTTGGGATCAGCATTTGAATCTTCTCGTTTATTCTGTGTTCCAAGATTACCAAGTCGACAGAGCGTTTCCGCTGTGCGAACAGAAAACATCTTACCGTAAATACATGTACATGGGAACAGCAATCTTTAACGATGAAACAAACAAATGTATAGATGCAATCTCTTTGATTGTTCTGTAATCTGCTACATGTATTTCGTGTACTGTGTTACTGATCGCGGAGTCTGCCAATCTTCACAATGTCAACAGTTGGCTGACCTGATTTAAAGGGGTGTTTGTAATCAATTGTTTTTCATGTTTTGCATTATTGTCCTCATTGTTCCAAAGTAATGCTAGCCAAAGGTGACTACAATGTACTTACTACTATTCTATTTATAGTATCGTAAAAAGAGGTGTATGCATTGTGGTCGGAATGGATATGTAGTTGGTTCCCTGAAAATGCCTGTTTCTTTCTTGATCTGGACAAAATATATTCCTAATTGTTCCACGTATTTTTTTTTAAATTTTGTCTTCTTTCATTTTTGCCGCAGTGGAAAACACATCTAAACCACGACTGGCGTTATTATCAGTGTATCAGATGCATAATTATTATCACCCCCAACGCGATCTTGAAACGAAGGGTTCCGCCCATGCAAAGCGCCACTTTTGCGGGCCCTATTGTATAAGATCACTGAGAAAGCCATCGGTAAATTCTTAGATTGTCAATCGTTCAAAGGAAGGGCTGACTTATTTCGTCTCCTGTAGATAGATATTATATCACCGTTTTGTCGCTAGGACTTATATAAGTGAAACTTAGAATTCGTCCTATTCAGGGAGTGTACGTGTGTAGGTTAAGCAGGTGAAATCGGGCGTGTAATTTTGTGTCCTCTGTGCGTGACGCACCTCGTGTGAAAGCGATTGATCTCTTTTAGTTGGCTTTGATCTATCAATCGGGTAAAAAGACAGGAGTAGACATATCTGGGGTGACACTTGGCCTACGATTTATCGGGACTTGATGCTTACGCTTACGTCACAAGTGTTGATAATGTATTGATAGATTTGTGACGGGATACAGGAGGCGTGATATGACAATGGGTAGGTTGTGGTTTGTTTTTATGTTTACGGCCGTTGATTTCCCTAAAGTATGGGCTCTCTGTGTGTTTGTCTGTCTGTCAGTGTATTCATCTGTCTACCTACCTTGTTACTGAACTATCTACCTGCCTACTTACCTACCTACCTACCTACCTACCAACCAACCAACCAACCTACCTACCTATCTGCCTATCTTTTTAATTATTTACCCATGTTATTTATCTGTCTGTTTATCTGTCTGTTTGTTTGTCAGTCAGTTTGCATGTCACACAGTCGGCCTGTCTTTCTGTCTGTTTGTCTGTCTGTCCGTTTGTCTGTCTGTCTTTCTAGCCTTGCGTCCTACCTGCCTCGCTGTTCACCAGTTTCCGAGATACCTAGTTACCAGTTTACCTAGGTAACTACAACACAGAGTACGTGAATTCATTTCATTCAACCCGTTCTTGATCTGCCATGTCACTTTGTCGATTGTGCAGATAGTTTGGTCACTATCATGACTTTTTAGTCATGTTTGTGTTGTTGGAGGAATGTGTGTAGTATGTGGGTATATGGGGGGGGAGGGGGGGGCGGGCGAGGAGTGGACCTGTCAAATCGGGGATAAAGGGAAGGGAGAGGGGAGAGAGAAGGAGAACCAGGATGAGTTTGTATGCATCGACATTGTGGAAGAAGTTCCTGAGAATATTATTATATCTTGAGTATACTATCACATTCAACACTTTTTGTGGAACTGATAATTTCCTGTGTTCCCTCGTGGGAGATTTTCAGTGTTATTTTATTTGTATGTTGTCGTGTTAGAGTTCACAGTGTGATACAAGATATTGAGAGATACTACAAAATAATAATAAGAACAATAAAATTGTAAACTTCCCTTGAGAACGAAACAGTAAAATATCAATTTAAGAAAAAAAAAAAAAAAGTGTCGCGTGTTACGATACAATCGAGGGACAAAAATGAAAAGATCACGATGTTTTTCTAACACAGTATCATTTCTTCTCTAGTTCTCTTGTCAGTTTGGCTCGTAAAATGCTCATGTTGTTTCTTCATCCGTGTAACGCCTGTGCTGCTTTAGTTCAGTTTCTGTCGCCGACAGGGTTAAATCTTAATAATAAGTAAAGAGTGGTTCTAATTGATCAGTTCCTCTACCACCTGTTGTATTCTTGTGTTGGGGTTTAACGACACAACATCACGATAACGGCTTTAGTGTGCCTAACACGGTGGGCCCACCACGAGTAAATCTTGTCCTCTCAACGGAGGGTGTAGGGGGAGGAGGTGAAACGAGCTACTCTTGGGAGTCGGGTTTTTTAATTGCAAATTTTGAGCAAAAATTGTGTGTGTTTAACGACACATCAGCACAATTACGGCTATACATGTATTGTTAAAAAACGGTAAGATATGTTTACACGTCAAGAAGAAGAGAGGAAAGAAAGCGGGACAGAAGACAGGAGCAAGGAGACGGAATGAGAAGAGGTGTCTCCCCTGGAATGTCGAGCATGGCACTCCATGGAGACACCCCACCGATGGTGGGCATACAGCGCCTGCAGGTGGGAGCAGAGAATCTACTTATATACCCCAAAACTGTGTTCAAAGAATTTGGGATATTGAGATATGAAGGAAAAAACAGCTTTCTTGAAACCAAAGATTGACCCCTTACCATAATGGAGACTCTGCCCATATTGGGGGAGGGGGGGGGGGGAGGGGGAAACACTCTTTAAATTGCCTTGGCTCGTGTGTATTTTCAAATCAAATTGAATCAAACTTGATTACATGTAAGGCAGCTATCCTGGATTCCTCTAGTGGTAAAACTGTAACATAAGAAATTGGTTTCAGTTCTAATTCAATGTTAATCCATCAAGAGCTTTTCTGCGGTATCAAGATCTTATTTCTTCCACAGTGCTCTTATCTGTACCTCTTTGTCTACGTTTTACAAAGGTGATAATTTTGCCGTGATAAATGATTTTGCTGGGGCTGACACTAATAACAGTCACTGATAGTGAAAGTCAACACTTTTGTTCTCTGAATATCCTGCATGCAATTGTGTTGTAGTGCATCGCCTTATTATACGACAAACGTTATCTCCGTTTATTTATCGTTGGTTTATGCGACGTTGTCCCTAATGGGAGATGCTTTGCCCAGCCCTGTTATTTCCCTTTGTCCGACATAAGCAGTGTTAAACTAGTGGTGTCCTTTGTTTTTGTACTCCCCCCCCCCCCCCTATCTCTCTGCCCTCTCTTTCTCTCTCTCTCGCTCTCTCTTTGTCCCACTCTCTGTGCCTTCCTTTATTATTTCTCACTAGTATTTTTCTTCCATTCTTCTCTCTGTACTTTCTTTTTTTTTCCTTCTCTCTCTCTTTTCCCTCTCTTCCCATCTCTCTCTCTCTCTCTTTCTCTGCCTCCCCCCCCTCCCCCCGCTCCCACACCCCCCCCTCTTCCTCTTTCT
>JBCAUA010070506.1:0-11035 GCA_038406235.1 Peronia verruculata
CAACAACAACAACAACAACAACAACAACAACAACAACAACAACAACAACAACAACAACAACAACAACAACAAAATACGGAAAAGAATGTGGATTCCAGGATGATTGTCCTTCATTCATATTTTAGACACTGTCAATCTTAAGTCTCAATAGGCCATGGCGAAGGAAATTTAAAGAACCTGTCCCCGAAATCTGAGGGAAAAAAGGAGTTGTGTTGATGAGGCTATTGTATAATTTTCTTTTGGAAATATGCCTTATTTGGACCGTTCCTGACATAGAATTGAAATCGTATGGTGAAAATTCAGATTGATTTTACCCAAGGCAATTTTATAGTGCCAAATGTCTACCGTTTATCTTAAGAGTAAAAATAGTTTTAGACGGCAAGCTGGCTAGGTTAAAAGACTCACCATTAAATGATGATTGAAAGAGGCATATTAACTACTTCGAATACGAGCAAGACAGAATCATGAAATGGGTTACTGAAATATTTATAATAAATACAGCAAGAATGACTTAATTCCAATAATCCGGAGGAGTTTAATTAATACAGCTATAAGTTGTATCGTTTCATGTGAGCTTTACTTGAAACAATGTCCTCTTACTTCGGCCTAGTATGGCTTTTCTTATGTCTTTATATTTCTCACTTATCGAGGTCCGTGACTGTGTATATCTAGGACAATTACTGGCAGCTAATGATATCACTTCTGTACCTTTATCTACCGGTTAGGAGAACATCACGAATTTGATAAGACTCATCTAGTCTGTTAAGGAAGATTACACCCCCTTATTTCATGCAATCCAGCGATGTACTCTGTGGCTGAATCTATTTTTGTGGGGGTACTGTAGCGTCGACCTGATGACACCGAGATAGTCCAGACAAGAGGCAATATTTGCTGTGTTGCTCCAAAATGAGGTCTTATCGGCAGTCTGGAGATTCCGTACCCAGACACATCAGTCGTACTGATGGCCATGTAGCTGCCCATTCCTCATGAAATACGTGAGGTGATATCATTAAAGTCTGTTGAGGGCAATAGACAATGGCAGACTTCAAATGCACCTGAATAGGCCCTTAGGTTCACTTACACTCGGACTATGTAACTCCATCAATGTGTAAATAGTTTTTCCCGCAAAATCTGCTATGGAGTTCAGGCTTAATAGTTATTTCTATACACGGGCCGGGTCTATGCGATTCAGTTTGATTACGTCCTTTAAACTCATGAAGGCAGTTATCTCGATGGTCTATGAGCTCTATCCTGTTTAGAAAACCCATCATGTACTTGGACTTCAATTTAGTTTGTTATTATGGGCAGTTCTGACTATATCATTAACATGGTGTGGCCACTAATCTGAATAGAACAAGTTGTGACTGTTAACAAAAGTCAGTAGTCCAGCTAATTTCAATAGAGTATTGTAACGAATCATGATTGTGTATGCTGGGTATATGCGGGTGTGTGTTGTGAGCGACGTTCAGTTGATCGTAATTGTGTGCTGGGTCTATGCAAGTGCGTTGTGTGTAGCGATGGTAGTAATGGGCACACGTGGGTCCGAGAGAGATCGAGACGGGTTTAGTCAGACCTTGTGTGTATGAATTATGTCACGTGTAGGCATAGACTAGCGAGATCTGGTGAGATCTAGGACCAGTAGGTTCGAGAGAGTTCGAGAGAGAGAGAGAGAGAGTTCGAGAGAGAGAGAGAGTTCGAGAGAGAGAGAGAGTTCGAGAGAGAGAGTTCGAGACAGGCTGGCGCATATATCTGTATAATAGGAGCGATCAGGGGGCGTGGCACTTATATATATATAAAAAGGTTCAGCCGGAGAGTGAGAGGAAAGCAAGAAGTGGAATGCATGGAGAGCTGTGTACATCGGGGTAAGACAGCTGCCCTGAAGTTTGTATTATTACCAAGCACCTGCATCATTTCGACCTCGCGGATTCCTGTTCCTATTTCTCCGTTCCTGTATGTGTCGCGTCAGTATTATCGCCTGAATACCACTTACAACGTCACAACTAACACCCATTCACACCCAAAGTTTCTTGACAAGTAGCTGATGTGGCTTATAATATCCTTTCTTAGTTACAAAATATTGTGCATGCCTGGCTATAGACAACCAGCCTGTGAGAGAGATCTGGAATAAAGCGGTTCACTTTATAAATAAGCCAAAAAGAATGAAAGTCTTTTCTTTCCCTGGTCATCCCCACATGTCTATCGCATCGTCTGGGATACAAACAAATTTTAGCTGGAGCCAGACGCTGACCACAGATGGACAGCTGTCAAAGCCATTGGCCAGACTCTATCAGGGGAAAGATTTAGATGAAATGAAAAACACATGATAAAACAGGTGAAGAGAAGCTGGGGATCGGGGGGAACAAATTCCAGGGAATATAAACAACCTGATTAATTTGCTCTTATTTTTCAAAAGTTCAAAAAGAAAAAAGTTTAAAAAAAAACATAATCGTCATGAAACAACAACAAGGATAGAAAATAAATATATACAGGAAAATGAACTGCATTTGTTATAGAGGACCACATGTTATGGAGTGGGAAGCCCGTTCCAGTGAGTTCAGTAACAAACATTGGGAGGTTGACTGTTACCATTTCATATAGGTACATATAGATCTAACCCAATATTAAGCCACTCTCTTATTGTTGTTATTTGTTACTGCGACAGCGTTGCTGGTGCTGTTATCGTCAAACTTTTTTATAAAGAGCTAGTTAAATTGTGTTTAACGGGCCGTGGCTTGGGGAAAAAACTGGGCAAAACTATTAAAAATGCCTCTGCATTCTTCAGAAATAACATTGCTTAAATCACAGTTCCATATTCTGACCGTAGGTCGAGGAATCAGAAATAAAATTAAGGTGAGAAATATAAGTAAAAATTTAAGAAGTAAATATTCAAATATTATTTGAACTGGGGCGGCTAGAACAGCTGTTATGATATCAGAAGGGGAGGGGAGGGGATAATTTATCTCTAAAGGAAGAAGCTTTTTGGTCTCTAGATCTTATTTTCTCTTTGTGATTCCAATTCGACACATACACTGAGGAGGAGCAGGGCGGGGGAGAGGGAGAGAATAAGGATTAACTAGAAATAATCTATTGATTTAGGAACAAACTGACCTCTTCGCTATAACTATAAAGATTACAATGTAACGTCTCTGTCGCTGTAACATCATGAAACTGATTTATAACAGAATTTCAATTAAAAGTGTATAAGGCACCACTGTATCAGAAAGTGCTTGTTTATTTGTTTTGGTTTTGGGGTTAAACGACACATCAGACGATTACGGCTATAATGTGTCAAACACAGCAAGACACGGTTACACGTCAAGAAGAAGAGAGGAAAGAAAGCGGGCCTGAAGGCAGGAGCAAGGAAAGAGAGAAAAGATATCTCCCCTGGAATGGCTAGGATGGCACTCCCTGGGAGACTCCCCACCGATGGTGGGCTTTCAGCGCCTTCAGGTGGAAACAGAGAACCTACTTATAAATCCTCGGTCACCGCGAGGGAGTCAGAAAACATATCTATACTGAAAGAAAAAATAAACAAACAAACCGAGCCTGGGCCCGTTTCATGTTCAAGGTATGCGCAGATCGTGAGGCAAAATATGATGCGTTCTGGCCTTAGGTGTATTTCATACATTGTGATTTAGCCAAACACAAGGAAAAGAAATGGAAGTAAGAGTTCATTACTGGAGGAATCATGAACGCAAAGGAATCTTCTTGTTACAGTTCACCATAACGTCCTTATGAATTAGAAAGTTAGAAAATATGGGAAAAGAAGTACGTTACAGTGCAGCACAGAAAACGAATCTATTTGAGGAAACATGAGAAGGACAACTCAAGTACTTTCTACTTTAGGAGCGGGTTGAAATAGTACTCTTTTAGCGAAGAAGACGCTCTACGTAATCGCAGGCCGAGACTGATCACGCACATCCGTCACTTAATCAGCGGGGCTCTAGGACGCAGTTCGCTCTGGCGACTACGTAACTGAAACCGCTGCACCCTAAATATGTATGAGCACTGGCAATTCTTAGAGACTCCTAACCCACACCTTACATATACTGTGGATTCACGGAATCGATATTGTGAACTGTTCCCTGATATAAGATTCTTTCTTTCTTTCTTTCTTTCTTTCTTTTACTCTTTCTTTCGTTCTTTCTTTCTTTTTCTCCTTTCTTGCTTGCATCTTTCTTTCTCTCTCTTCTCTTTTTTTTTTTTTTGTTGATAGTCGTCAAGTACCCATGTTTGTATGTTTGCCTACTAGAGAATAGTTTGTTCAAACATTTATGCCATGTGAAAACGTGTCTTGTATCATTTCATAATGACTGGGTAAATATAGCTAGAATGAGACTGGACAGCCATTTATTTCATAACACCACTAGGCATAATTATAGATTTACTTCAAGACAAGGAATTACAGTACACAAATAAACGATCAAACAGACAATGAGGCTAAATGTTTGAATATTAAAAAAAATAATAATAATAAATAAAAGAAAGAAAGAAAAACAAACAAAACTGATGAGAAAATGTAACAGGCCAATACTATGCAACCATGATTTTTAAAATAAAGAGGACACAAAAAGAGAATAAATTAAAGGAGGAGAATCTGAGGAGATATACCTTGGAATGAAAATTGACGAGATAGTCATATAGTTGAACCACAATGAGCACATTCTAAAAGCCCCAATGTGATGCCACGATTTCTGCAAGTAATGGGCAATATTGCGATGAAATACGCTTAATTATGCCAGCAATTTAGAGAAGGTATATCTTCTCGTTTACATATAAATTAAAAGGTGCCTGTGTACTTTAACACCCATAGTATACCACCAAAACTATTTAAAGAGCTATCAAGGGCACCTTTTTATTTGACAAGACATACCTATACAGGATTTATTTGGTCCTTAATTTTGGAGTGGGGAGGTAGAGGATCTTGGAGAGCATGGAAGGGGAAGTGGCATCGAAGCAACAATAGACGTCTCAATTGGCGCATTCTCCGATCCTCTCCCCCCTCCTCCCTCCCGGTCTATGTCTAGAATGGGAATGGGAACGGCCGACCACACAGTGCTTAAAAAATCAGGCCGAGACTTACTCATTGAGGGTTTGACACTGAATGATCCATGCTTTTGGGGGATGTGTAAATGCGAGTCAATGCGAAAAGATCATGAGGACATGAAAGTGATGACAGGCAGAAGATTTCGACAGGCCAAAACACAAGGATAAAGATGTACAGAATGCACAAGACGATACAAAAGCCCGCATAGCCAGCTTCTTATCGGCAGTTTTGGTTACCACCATTTAGTGTGCTCGAAGAAGAGTGTTTGTGTTGAGCGTGCCCTTTTGTTTGAGAAAGCAACTGCAGGATTTGTGTTGCTTATCCATAGTTTAGGTTTACAGTACTGGCAGAGGTTAGATCTATCCAGACCTACAGATCATTTCGTACTATGTGGCTGATCTATATCCAGATATTTTACTTTCAAAGACACTACTACCTGCAGAATCTGGACAAATGTATAGTACCCTTACTTAGTACCAAGGTATCCTTTAAATCACGGTGTAAATAACATACCTAAAGAAGGAAGAGAACGGATCTCGATTTTGATATAATCTAGTATTAATCTGGATTTAGATCTGGAATAGGTTTAGGTCTAAATTATTATTGCGATTGAAAAAAAGTCGCCTATACCCGTAAAATGCAAGTCTTATCAGTATCACTAAGAAATGAACGAACAAACATTTTATGCAACTTGGATCTAATGCGATGGGAGGCAGAAAATAATGAGGGAGGAAGGATGTCAGAGCCATATGTAGCATATAGATCTAGATCTATGTACCTGCGTATCTCCAAACGTAACACTAAACAGAGATCTCTTGCAAAAACAAAATGTTTCTCGCCCCGAAACTAACGTTTTTGCTGTTTACCGTCATTGAACACAAACCAATTCAGCTCAATATCCACCCCCTTCTAAAAATAGACACGAAATTTCCTGGTGATGGCTTATTCGAAATTTTACTATTAAGTCCTGATTTTCTTCATAATGCGTCACTAGAGCAGGTCGGCAGGTAAGAATGTTGAATGGACAGGAAATCATCATCATCATCATCATCATCATCATCATTTGCAGTGTATAGCTTTTTAAGATTGATCTCTAGGTGTGACATCACCGAGGACTGCAGTTTCTTTTCCGTTGGAAACAAATTGTGCTCTCGTTATCATCATCATTATCATCATCATCATTTTATAAAAATACAATAGAACTGTCAGACCGGCAACTAGCAAAACAATTCAAGAAAAACAAATAACACAGAAATCTATAAACGACGTGATTGTGATGGTAAAATCTCTGCCATCATCATCATCATCGTCATCATCATCATCGTCATCATCATCATCGTCATCATCATCATCATCATCAAAAAAAAAAAAAAAAACACGCAAAGACCGTCTACCGGTATTGGGGTATTTATAAGTTAATAATAATAATAATAATAAAAAAAAAAGGAAAAAAAAAAATAAAAAAAATAAATAAATAAATAACAGAAAAAAAAATCCAAATTTTCGATCATCATCATCATCATCATCATCATCATCATCATCATCATCATTATCATCATCATTTTATAAATTAGAAAAAGCTGTCCAACCGGCAACTAACTAAACAATTTAAAAAAGCAAATAACACATATAAATAACTTTTCTTGATGTTCAAACTGAAAGCCGAATTTTCGAGTCAACTTGACTCTTCTTCAGGGCAACACATTATCATCATCATTTTATATAATATAATAAGACTGTCTCACCGGAAACTAACTAAACAATTAAAAACAAAACAAAACAAAAAAAGCAAAACCATCTAAAAACAATTTGATTTTGATGTTAATAGTAATTGCGAAATCATCATCATCATCATCGTTTTATAAAAATATAATAAAACTGTCAGACCGGCAACCAGCAAAACAATTCAAGAAAAACAAATAACAGAGAAATGTATAACTTGATAGTGATGGTCTCTGCTAAATTTTCTAGTCAACTTGACTCTTCTCCAGGGCAATCATCATCATCATGACGATCATCATCATTCTGTAGAAGTGCCTTTAAAAACAACAAAACAAAACAAAACACACAGACCTTCAACCGGCATTGGAGTATTTAAATAATGAAAGAGAAAAATGCACATAAATGGACAAATATATAAATAAATTGGAATTGAAAATGAAAGTAAATGAAAAAAGATATAAAAGAATTAAATAAATAAATAATAAATAAATAAATAAATAAATAAATAAATAAATAAAAATAACAAATCTAAAAAATATTAAAGAAAAAGATGTATAAATAAAAGCATACAAAATTAAAGTTTCCAAATCTTGGAACCTAGATGGTTCTTCTTTAGGGAGGAAAAAAAACAAAAAAAAAACAACAACAACAGCTGGGGAGTACAAGTACAATCATATATTGCCTTTTATATCCTTCTCCTCCGTCTCCTGATCATCACCAGCTTCTTCTATCTTTTCCGCAGCTTCCCCTCCAACTGATAGCCGTCTTCCTGTGGATGTCTATGTTGTTGTCATGGGCACAGACTAGCTCCACTTTACCTCCTCTCAGACTGTTTACCTTGACAGCTTCTACCGACCACTTGGTCAAGGATGTTACACAAAATGTGTCTTTGGAATGTGCCTTGAACAAGAACATAGCAGCTGCTCAGATACCTTTGTCAGAGATCATCAGAATGCGAATCCTCAGAGCTGACGACAACGGTCACTGGGATGTTGTGGCTGAGATAAAAGAAAATGAAGTCGGAGTTCATTTGTATGACAATATTTTGGGTAGCGGCCAAATCAATGATGATATCCAGACATCGTATTTAAGTATTACATGGCCTACGGTTACGGCTTCAACATTTGGGCGATATCGATGCGACGTTATAGCATTTGATAATAATTTCGATTATGCTATCGAGAAGAGCAACATAGCAGTAGCGGCTGAGCATAACACCACGGTACAGGACGTCTTAAATCTATTTTTATCCGAACAAAACCGATTACAACATGAACTAGATACTGATATGAAATTGATGGATCAGAAATTGGCATCAATGAATCAATCAATTTTTGATGACTTGAAATTCATTGATAATAAGGTCGACAGTCTGTATTGTCAAGTCTCAATAGTGAATCAGTCCGACCAGTATAACTACCAGCCATGGCCTGAGGGTATCTACAGTCTGCTGGAGCCTGCTTCTGGATGCCCTCGACATTGTGAATGGAAAAAAGGTTACATCAAACTTCACACAGAATCTAATAAAATCCAGTCTCAGAATGAAGTTTCCTCTCCATCTAATCTCCCTGCTGACATATTGAAGAGCCAGGGAGGTAACAATTTTGTTGTCTTGAAATTTTGCACAAATTTTGCTTCCTCTCCAGACATATCATGGCCTAAAGGTTCTTACTGTATTGACCGAAAGGACAGTTGTCCTCCAGGCTTTGACAGTGGACGTATCACCGTGAATACAGAAGAGTCTGTCAGCCTCAGCAGTCTTGGAGGTTACTTTCCCCTTAACGGTGGCATCCATACGTCAGAGCCTAACCTTTACTACTGTTGCCGCTCGGACGGCCCAGCCACTACACCTATCGATTTGCCCACAGCCGATGCCTTCTATCTCTATCGCTTTAAGGGAACCTGCCAAAGTGTCACCAACATGCAAGTCAGCATTGAATATATTATCATTGACACGGAAGATACGAACAACAGCGACCGGTATGAGAATGGGTATCACCCAGATGGAACCCTTAACCCTATCAGACTAGAACTCTGTTATTATATTCCCTTGTGATTGTTCATATTATGAGCAAAGAAAATGGCTTGTTGAATACATCCACATATTCATAAACTGTCCTTATTCATTTAACAAGTTGGGAAATTTGATAAAACTGAAAATTAAAAAAAAAAAAAAAAAAGAAAAATGAAAATTGAACATAAAATTTAATGATATAAATTCGACCAATGTACTAATTTTTACTGACAGATAGGACTGTATGTTACTGGCACATTTTCATAATAGGAGATGGATAAAATATCTAAAAGAAGAAAAAGAATATAATGTCCATAATTATATCTTTACGTCATCAGCGATATAAAGTTCAGACGGTGTTTTGGTTTATATCCCCGTGACATTTAATTTCTCCAACAAAATATTTAAGTGCATTTATGTTGTGATTTACGATATTCTCGGTTATTTTATATTAAAATGTTATCAAATTTCTATTGTCTTTTTTTTTGGTACATTTATGTACATCCAACCAACCATTAATACAAATAAACATTACGATTAAGTAAACGTCAATAGTGATAATTTACTCTTATTAAAATATTTTAGATAGAAAAGTCATTTAGAGGCTAATTAAAAAGTGAATAAATAAATTAATTTTGCAATAATTAATAAAACAGGAGTTATTTACCCCTATTAAAAACCATATGGTAAAAATTGTTTTGCTGTCTTTGTGATAGCTGTTCAATTATAGGCAGTTCTCCTGTACGGTGTATCCTCAAAGCTAGCATATCTTTTTTTTTTTTTTTACGACAATGTCCATTCAGTGATATCCACATTTTGCAAGACACAATGTATTATGAGAATAGTCAGTATATTAACTAATGTTATAAGTATTATGTATTATGTCATACTCCAGAGTATCCTGAGAAATCTAGTATGTTCGCCCGCATAAAATGTACTATCTATCAATCGTCAATACGTCTTTATTTTGCAATAATTTTGAAACAATCCTTTACATTTAATAAAACATTATTGATTCCATTCTCTGTGTAACTGCTCAATTCAATTGTAAATGGTGGATGGAATTTCACAGCCTTTTGTACTTCAATCAAAGCTGTCAGTTTGTAAGTCGACAAGTAGAGGAACTGTACACAGAGAAATCCACAGGTACCATAGGAAAGAACAGAAAGCATCATTTTCTCGAAAGGAGGTTCGCCTATAGTCAGACACATATTGAAGCGTACAGGTAAATAAACAGTCACCTTAGAAAAGTTACAGAAATACATAGTTATTATGTCTCTGCTGTACAAGTTTCAGAAAGCCCAGTGTTGCCTGTTCAGAGTGTGAAGCCCTCACAATGTCTTGTTCTCCTACCCTCATGTTGTGCCCAAGTAATAATTGTGTAATAAACTGCATCATTCACATCACACATTCAGCTATCCTTTTTAGACGTTGGCTCTTAAGTGTTACGTGCGTATGCTACATAGATGGGTATGTGATAAAAAACAAAGAAACGAAACAAAAATCCTCTCTTTTATCCAATCCACTATGTGATACAGACAGCTTTCTACGGCGGAGTAAAAGACTTTCAATACAGAGGACATCTTGCCTCTGGTACTGCACGTTTATAGACGCCAGGGGAACGACAGAATAAAAATTCAAGATATCAAAACGGCCATATATCAGACAAGTTAGTCTCGAGCATTATATAGATATATACATAACGATAAAGGCCATATTGAATCATTGCCTATGAGATCTTGAATATTGATTGAAATCCTTATAACATAAAGAATTCTATGCTTCACTTTAACATTTTCTCAGCGGAAATAGTTTTAGTTGATTATATTATCTCATTAGAATTTTACTGACTTTGAATATGATTTATAGAATTTAAAGAAAAAAAAAAAAAGGTGTCGTGGGAAATGAAAGAAAATCGTTGTCACAAGAGGAAGAAAAATGCTCAGTAACAATCAGGACGTCTTGACCCAACAAACAAAAACATGACTGTTGGACATTTTATCTTTTCATGACATTTCAAGAGGTCTCTTCGTTAAGTGCTGGATGTGCCTGTTGATGGAGTAGATGGTAAAGATAATTATTTTATCCATTGACGTGTCCTACTTATTCAAGTGGCTGAAGAGAAAATATTTTTTTTTGTAAGGAAATTCTCGTCGAAATAGTTCTATCTATCTATTTATCTCTGTCTGTCTGTCTGTCTATCTATCTATCTATCTATCTATCTATCTATCTATCTATCTATCTATCTATCT